>CABHPH010143952.1:22826-46031 GCA_902168325.1 Peromyscus nudipes | reverse complement strand
AGAGAGAGAGAGAGAGAGAGAGAGAGAGAGAGAGAGAGAGAGAGAGATTAACTCTATAAGTTCTGTTACTTTAGAGAACCATGACTGATACACCAGATCAATTCTGTTCCACCAATCAATACATACATTTTATGCCAATACCATGCTGTCTTTTTTATTATTTTTTATTATTTTATCAGTTTTTGTTATTCAGGACTGTTTTCACTATCCTGTTTTTGTTTTTGGTGATTGTGTGTGTGTGTGTGTGTGTGTGTGTGTGTGTGTGTGTGTGTGTTTTCTATGTGAAGGTTAAGATTTTTTTTTCAATTTCTGTGAAAAATTGCATTGGAATTTTGATGGGGATTGTACAGAATCTGTAGCTTGCTTTTGATAGAATGGCCATCTTCACAGTATTAATCCCACAAAGCCACGAGCTTGGAAAGTCTTTCCATTTTCTGATGTTTTCTTCAATTTCTTTCTTCAGTGTCTTAGAAATTTTATTGTACAAGTTTTTCATTTGTTTGTTTAGAATTATTCCAATATATTTTATTTATTTTTGTAGTTATGGTGAAATATATTGTTCCCCTGATTTATCTCTCAGTATGTTTGTCATTTGTATATAGGAAGTCTAAAAAAATATTGCATGTTAATTTTGTATCTTGCTATTTTGCTGAAAGTATTTATCTGAAGACATTTCCTGGTGGAGTTTTTAAGGTCTTTTATCAATAAAATCATATCATCTGCAAATCGGGAAAGTTTGACTTCTTCCTTTCCTATTTGTATCTCCTTGATCTTATTGCTCTAGCTAAGAATTCACGCACTATATTAAACGGATATAGAGAGAGTGGACATCCATGTTCTCTTCCTGATTTTAGAGAAAATGCTTTGAGTTTCTTTGAATTTTGGTTGACTGTGGGCTTGCTATAAATTGCCTTCTTTATGTTGAGGTAATGTCCCTTGTATCCCTAGTCTCTCTAGGACTTTCATCATAAAGGGATGTTGGATTTTGTCAAAGGCCTTTCTGCATTTAATGAGATGATCATGTGGTTTCTGTCTTTCAGTCTATTTATATAGTAGATTATACTTATTGATTAATGTATGTTAAAACATTCCTGAATCTCTTGGATTAATCCTACTTGATCATGGTGAATAATATTTTTTATTTGTTCTTGAATTCAGTTTGTAAGGTTTTTTATTGAGAATGTTTGCATCTATGTTCATAATGAATAATGATAATTTTATTTGGTGAGCCTTTGTGTGGTTTTGGTATCAGAGTAATAGTAGCTTCATAGAAAGAATTTGGAAATGTTCCTTCACTTTCTATTTTGCAGAATAATTTGAAAAGTATTAGTATTAGTTCTTCCTTAAAGGTCTGGTTGAATTCTGTGCTAAATCCATCTGACTCTGGGCTCTCTAATCAAATCTGTTAGTCTGTGTCTTTTTATTGGAGAATTGTGACCAATAATATAGAAAGTTATTATTGAGCAGTGTTGATTAATTCTTGTCAGTTTGTTATTGTTGTGGTGATTTTTAGCCAACTGTTCTCCTGGGATCTATTGAAATTTTCTTTTTAATGGCTTCTGTAAAGATGAGCTAGTCAACAGAAATTGCTTAAATTTGTCTTTTACACAAAAAGTTTTTCTTTCTCCTTTGATTATGATTGATAGTTTTTATGGGTATAGTAGTCTGAGCTGATATCTGTGGTCTGTCAAAACTTGTTAAACATCAGTTTAGGCTCTTCTGCCTTTCAAAGACTCCATTGAAAAGTCAGGTTTTATTCTACTGAGCTGGCTTTACATGTGACTTGATCTTTTTCCCTTGCAGCTTTTCATATCTTTTCTTTGTTTTACATATTTTTATTTTCATTATTATGTATCATTAGGGAGTTTGTTTCCTGGTACACTCTGTTTGGTGTTCTGTAGGCCTCTTGCACCTTGACAAATGCTCTTTTCTTTGGATTTGGGAAATTTTATACTATGATTTTGTTTAAAATATTTTCTGTGCCTTTGACCTGGGTATCTTCTCCTTCCTCTGGTCCTATTATTTGTAGATTTGGTCATTTTATAGCTTGCCAAATTTGCTGGGTGTTTTTTCCCAAGAATTTTAGATTTAACATTTTCTTTTATTGACTAATCCATTTCTTCTACTCATCTTCAAGACCTGAAATTCTCTCTTCATTCAATCTGTTGGTAAGGTTTTCCTCTCAGCTTTTTGTTTGACTTCCTGAGTTTTCGTGATGAGTTTTATTTCAGTTAGACATTTCTTTAGTAATTCTGGTTTTTTTTTTTTTTGCTAAATTCTGTTTTTGTATCGTGAATTGTTTTCATTATTTCATTCAACTACTAGCATTTCAAAGTCTTCACTCAAGCATTTATTCACATCTTCTTTAAGGTCCTTGCACACATTCATAATTGCTACTTTGAAGTCTTTGTCTTGTGCTTCATCTAACTCAGAAAGCCAAACAAAAAGCTTTTATGCAGTATATTTATAATTGGCATGCTGACGTCTGGATGAAGCATATTGTCTTGGTTGTGCATGTTTGTGTTTTTGTGATAGGATCTAGGCAGCTGGAGTCAGGATATTCGTGGTGTTTCTTAGTGTGGATATCTGTTCTTACTTTCTTTGGTGGGTTTTCAGGTCTCTGTTTGCTGTTACCCCAGCTGAATAGTGTTTGGTTTTCAGTCTTGAGACCACCCTAGGTTGTGGACCTACTGAATAGTTATAGTACCAGGCACAAATTACCCCTCATGTGACTCAGGCCTCAAATCTACTCAGAAAACAGTTGATTATTCCCATAACAGTCATTTCTGTTGTAGAATATTATTTCAAGGTGTGTTACTTTTGTTTATGTTGTATTTTTTTTAACTCTGTGAAGCTGTGTTACTGTGCCTGTCTAAAACATATGATGGTCTAATAAAGAGCTGAACAACCAATAGCGAAGCAGGAGAAAGGATAGGCGGGGCTGGTGGGCAGAAATAATTAATAGAAGGAAAAATCTGAGAGAAGAGAGGAAGAAAGAACAAGAGAACAAGAAGAGGAGGCTAGGGGCCAGCCACCTAGCCACACAGTCAGCCACAGAGTAAAAATGAAAGTAAGATATACAGAAGTAAGAGAAAGGTAAAAGCCCAGATGCAAAAGGTAGATGGGATTATTTAAAGTTAAGAAAAGCCGTGTGTGATTTATTTGGGAGCTTGGTGGCAGGCTCTCCAAAAGAGCAAAAACAACCAACAACACATTCCACTATACCATCAGTGGGCACAACTTGCTTGGAAGGTTGTATCATACAGGATTCACACCTGAGTAAGACTATTGATGGCTTTTCTCCCCTAGCAGCCTAACCAGCTTCGAGAATGATGAAAGCTAGATAGCAAGGAGCTTCTATCGCATTTCCAAATTGATTTCTCTGTATACTGCAACCAAAGCATGTGATATCTTCAGCAATAGGTTCTTACGATCTAGTTATATTGGACAACCAAGAACAGTGGCAATAGTCTATATTATTTGGGGGGCATCATGTACCTTCATGACCAGCAACTCACAGAGAAGTAGCCTATGCCTGGCACTGCAATTGTCATCTGATATATCTGCTCCTGGGAGCAGATGAATGCTACTCTTCTGACCATGTCTCAGGCCTATACTGAAAGCTGAAAACTGGGACATGTCGGAGAAAGTAGAAAGCCTAAATTTGAATGGGACTGAACGTTTGATTTAGACCCAATGAAACTTGTCATTATAACTGCATTATAACTGGCAGAATCCTCATAGACCAGTTTTTATCTCAAGGTTCCATTCTTGACGATGGGGTATATTTCAGATTTTGCAATGAATATGATGCTGTTTCTCTAGGTTTACAGAGGTGTTTTCTGTGATAAAGACCAGAAGCAAGTTGTGGAGGAAAGGATTTATTTCATTTTACACTTCCAGGTAACAGTCCATTATTGAGGGATATCAAAACAGTAACTCAAGCAAAGCAGGAACCTGAAGGCAGGAACTGAAGTAGAAACCAGGAAGGAGTGCTGCTTCCTGGCTTTCTCCTCATGGCTTCCTCATTCTGCTTTCTTATACCATCCAGAGCCACCTGACTAGGGATGGCACTGTCAACAGCGAGATGGACCCTCCCACATTTAATTAATCAAGGCATACTTCACAGACTTACCTATAGGCCAGTCTTATAGAGGCATTTTCTCAATTGTGATTCCTCCTTCACAGATACCTGTAGGCTTGTGTCAAGTTGAGAAAAACCAACCATGACAAATGGTCTCCTCATAGGGCCACTCAGATTGATTCTTCTTTGTGAAGAAACTTCCTTTCCTCCTATTTCTATAGGATTCCCAAAGATTTTTATTATTTAGGCAGAAGTTTATTTAGCCTCTTCACAGTGGGAGAAGTCTCTGATCTCCACCCCATTGCCTTCACTTTACAGGTGAGAAAACAGAGGATAAGTGCCTTTAAGAGTTTGTGGCTAGTGAGTGGCAGAAGTACCTTTCTGAAGGAAAGCCAAAATTGGTACACATTAATAAAAGCTTACCAGACAACTGAGATGTCAGAGAGAGAGAGAGAGAGAGAGAGAGAGAGAGAGAGAGAGAGAGAGAGAGAGAGAGAGAGAGGCATACTGATGGGGTTGGGTGGCCAATATGTCACTTGACACACTGGTCAGAATACTCATAGCCCCATGAAAAACATGCCAGCTTAACATGATTGAATCTCTCTTATATTTCTAAAAGATGGACAAAGTCTAGTAAAGTACCCAGGACTTCACATGTAGGAAGGCACTTTTTTTTTTCACTTACTTTTCCATCATTCATCTACTGTATGTCTATTTTGTATATTTTCTATATGAGGCAAAGTACTAGATACTATAGATAATGAATGTAAGCAAGACAGACATCCTCTGTACTTAAGGACTTTCCATTCATAAGAAGAAATGGAGTGATTAATAATGAATTACATAATTCATGTCTTAGTTTTTTAAAAATTGTATGTGTATCTATGTATAAGTATATGTGCATAAGTGCAGGTGTCCACAAAATCCAGATAGAGGGTTGTAGATGAATTTCTAAACAGTCTTATTAAATGAGAAACACAGAGCCAAATACAGGGGTAATAGCCAAAGAGATCAGAGAAATAGTGAATAGCTACTGACTAACCTTAGCTTACCACCATGCCATAGTTTCCCAAGAGAGAGCTTCTTCCTGTCTAACCTGTGCTTTTATTGCCTTCCTGTTCTGCCTTCTCATTGGCTCTAAGCCCAGCCACATCACTTCCTCATCACTGCCTGTCTATACAGACCTCCAGGTCTCTATGGTTGGTCCTGGGATTAAAGACATGTGTTGCCATGCTTGGCTGTGTCCTTGACCACACAGAGACTCTGCCTGGCATGTGATTGGATTAAGGGCGTGTGCTACCACCACCTGACTTCTGTTTATGGCTGGCTATGACCTCTGATATCCAGGCAAATTTTATTTATTAACATACAAATAAAATATCACCACAGAGGGTGTCCCTTTCCCTGGAACTGGAGTTACAGATAGTTGTGAGCCACCAGCTATAGGTGCTAGGAACCAAATTTGTGCCCTCTGAAGTACTGTAGGCATTCTTAGCCACTGAGTCACTCCTCCAACCTCATATGCCTTAGTTTTTGATAACTGTTATAATAGAAAAGTTTAAGGTCCTATGAAATCATAAAACAAGGCATGTTTTGGTTTGGATGGAGGAAGAATCCTTTCTTGAGGAAATGGTACTTTAGGTCACTTATAAATAAATGAATAGAAGCTATCCACAGGAAGTGAAGAATTATAAGAATTTTCTAAACTATATATCTGTGATATTTCTATTGAGACAAAGCACAGCTTAATTACAGACTGGAAAGGAGTTAGATGACTGGAGAGCAGAAACATTAGCAGCACAAGATTTAGTTTTGGCAGATACTGGGTTGAGCCTTTGATGGGCCAAGTGTCAGTGAGGCAAATACCCATAACCCTACTGGGAATTTCCTAGGCAAATCCAGGAACCGAAAGAGACAGTCAAAATGCAGCTCTATCATTTTTATGTGCTTTAACAAAAACAAATATCTGATGATGAATGTTAGCAAACTTTTTTCAAGACAGACAGATATTAAGTGTTTAGTAAGAATAAGTAATTTAGATGTTTTTTGTAATAAGTAATTTGTTGTATTTTGCAACAAATGGTCTCTGTTGCAGTGACTTAACTCTGCCATTGTCACATGAAAGGGGCCATAGACACATATGAACAAGCAAACATGTTATGGCTTGAGTGTAAAATGCCCCCACCCCTGGCTCATATGTTTGAACCCCAGTTGGTGGTTCTGTTATGAAAGGTTATAGAAACTTCTGGCTCTAGTTGACATATGTAGGACTACAGGAGAGAGGTATAAGGGTTATAGAAACCCCAGTTTAGGCCCTAGGTTTCTGGTTCCTGGTATACTGAGATGTGAGCAAACAGTCTCACATTTCCTGCTGCCACAGCTGCTGGACCACCATGAACTTTGCCATGAAACTGTTAGCTAAAATAAATCATTCCTCCCTTCAGTTGATTTTGTCAGGTATTCAGTCATTGTGATGTGGAAGAGTAAATAAGATTACCATGTTCTAATGAAGCTATCTATTTCCTCATAGTCTTTATATGTAGCAAGCTTTCTTGTCAGACTGTCTTTGGATCACCAGCTCCCAAATAATGACATGGAGACATTTATTAATTATGAAACTTGGCCTTTAGCTTAGGCTTGCCCCCAGCTAGCTCTTATAAGTTATATTAATCTGCTTATATTAATCTACATTCTTCCATATGGCTTTTTTACCTTTTCTCTGTATGTCCTATTTGTTCTGTGTCTCCTGGCATCTCTGCTTCTCTCCTTCCCAGTGTTTCTCTCCTCCCCAGAAGTCCTGCCTATTCTCTCCAGGGTAGATATTGGCCATTCAGCTCTTTATTAAGCCAATCACAATGACACATTTTCACATAGCATAAACAAATATTCTGTAACATGTACAAGCTATAGTTTCTTTTCTACCAAAGCCAATTCTCTCTCAGCATCAGCTGATAATTTTCTTGGACTATTTAAGTCCTTGTCAACTTGTAAGGTTAGAAATAAATTACTTAGTTCTTGAGTTGTTAATCCAATTGTGGGCTGTAGCCAGCTAATATCTCCTAGCAACTTTTGAAAATCATTAAGAGTTCATAATTGATCTCTCCTGATTTATACTTTCTGTGGTTGAATTTTTTGTAAACCTATCCTATATCCTAGGTAATTAATAGAATCTCCTCTTTGTATTTTTCAGGAGCAATTTGTAATCCCCAACAAGGCAAAATTTTCTTTACCTCTTCAAACATTTCTTCTAAGGTATCTGAGTCTGAATCAGCTAGAAAGATATTATCCATGTAATGGTATATTATAGATTGAGGAAACTGTTTATGAATTATATCCAATGGCTGTTGTATAAAATATTGACACAAAGTCAGGCTGTTCAACATCCTTTGTGAAAGAACTTTCCACTGGTATCTCTTAACAGGCTGGAAATTATTATAAGTAGACACTGTGAAGGCAAATTTTTCTCTATCCTGTTCTTGTAAAGGTATAGTTACAAATATAAAAAATTATAAAAAAGCAGTCTTTTAAATCAATCACTATAATAGACCATCCTTTAGGTAATAAAGAAGGCAAGGGAATTCTAGGCTGTAAAAAGCCCATTGGCTAGATCACCTTACTAATTTCTTAAACCTGTTTACCATTATTCATTTTCCAGATTTCTTTTTAATGACAAATATAGGAGAATTCCAAGGACTAGTCAATTCTTCAATATGTTGAGCATTTAACTGCTTGCTCCTGTACTAGGTGTTCTAGTGCCCACAATTTTTCTGATGTCAAAGGTCATTGTTCCATCCAGACAGGTTTATCAGTTAACCATTTTAAAAGTAGGGCTGTTGGTACCTTTGAAAGATCAGCAGCTGTTGTGCTCTGCTTATGTATAACCTGAACAGTCAGTGACTGTTCTTGATAATACCTTTTAATACTTTTCTCAGAAGCATATATTAGTTTGTGGTTTGTTTCTGAGATTGGAGGAATGTTAATCTGTGTTTCCCATTGCTGCAACAAATCATGTCCCCATAATATCATTGTTATGTTAGCCATATATGGCTTTAATTTCTCTACCTGTCCTTCTGGCCCTATCCACTTGACCCACCTTGTAGTTTGTTTCACCTGAGATGAATTTCTAATCCCTAGAAGCTGAATATTTACCTCCTGAAGAAGTCAATCTGGATGCCAAGATGTTAGTGAAATTATTGTAACAACCACACCTGTATCTAGTAAACCTTCAAATACTATGACATTTATTCATATTTTTAGCTTTGGTCTTTGATTGTTTATAGAAGTTTGCCAAAATATTTGTTTTGTGGTCTCTCCTGAAAAATTTTGCTTTATCTACTGAAGCTGTTCTGTCATCCAGAGAAGTATAGTTTTAGCAACAGGCATTAAGTCTTTTAATTGCTCTGTGGAGGAGTTTCCCCAATGCTTACAGGGAATGATTGAACCAAATTTGATATTGGGGCCTCCAAGGCCCCCTAAGGCATTTCCCAATAGTAAAGGGTTACCTTGTTGATATACATTCGTTAGCCCAGTGCTGGCCTTTGCTACACCTTCTGCATATTCCAGAAGGCCTTCTGTTTGGATTGTCTCTAGAAAAAACATTGTTTATAGGAAGACTTTGCCTACAATCCCATTTCAGATTATCTGGTTTACCACAATTAAAACATCTACCCTTTTGATTTTTAAAAATCACTTCTCCTATCCAAGTATCATAAGTGTGAGATTAAGTATCAGTTGTATTTCTAATCCATTCATCTATTGGTGCTAATCTTGCCTTTAAAGGCCTGATCACCCTTTTGCATTCTAAATTAGCATTTTCAAAAGCCAAAGATTGAATTAATATTTGTCTAACTTCTGGATCTGATATCATCCTATTTATAGCTGAAGTCAATCTTGTAAAAAAAAAATCAGTGAAGGCTTCTTTGGGGCTTTGTATAATTTTAGGAAGTGACTCAGTCCTTTCCTGATTCTTCAACTCTGTCCCTAGCATTCAAAGCTGCAATACAACATAAAGCCAAGGTGTGATCATCAAACGTATTGGTCTTTGCAAATCAGCATATTGGCCTTCACTGAGAATCTGTTCTTAGGAAATTTCAATACCTCTAGACGGACTTCATTGTTCTAGGACCATAGCTTCCTCTTTCCACCATGTTTTTTATTGTAACTGAGGACCAGCTTCCAATATTGCTGTAACTAACTCTTTCTAGTCTTGTGGAATAATTCTGTCCTGAGTGGCCCATGAATTTAACATCTACTTCACAAAAGGTGAATGCATATTATATGCAACTCCTGCTTCCTTAAATCTCTTCAAATCTAACATTTCTACAGGACCCCAGTAACTTCTAAATAGCCTTGGCAATGCATATCATCTGGTGTAGTTGTTTTTGAATGGTAACTGGATAAATTAAAGTTAGTTTTCTAATAACCTCGGGCTGTTCCTCTTTAGTTTCATAATGCAATGGTGTGGTAGGTTCTGCTCTAAACTCCTCTGTCTGTGTGTGAATATTTTTCTTAGTTTTATTAGTAGATCTTTCTGAGGATTGTATCTTATCAGTCAATTTTTCATATTTGGCATCAATATCAAACTACTTTTTAAAGGATAAAACATAAATTACCAAACTGATAATGATTATAATCAATATTATTATGTCAATCCCAGCTCAGTTGATTATCCCTTCATTTAATTTTTTCCATTTTCAAACCATCCATTGTAGAACCATACAGAGACCTAACGCCCTGCATCATAATATTGTTCCCCATTCTTAACATAGGTAAAAACTCTTTTTTAAAAAAAACAAAACTAATTCTCCTTTTAGGAATTCCCAGGTGTCTCACCAGATATGCTGACAATATCAGTGAAGTGTGAGGATGGCTGTCGCTGCGCTGCATGGCTTGGCAGAGAACTCGGGCAGTACCAGGCTGAGAGTGTGTGGCGGCAGCAGCAGCAGTAAAAGTCCAAGCAGGTATCAAGGCAGCTGACCTGGCATGGCAGCACTGGAGGTCAAGGGAAGCCCACAACCCCCAGGGAGAGGGAGCCAGCCTCCTTAAAAGCTGAAAGACGGGCATGTGCGGAAGACAGGCCGCCTGGATAACAGAGATGGCTGGCAGTGGGTGGATAACTCCAGTGGCATTTGGGATCCAGCAGCCTGTGGCATTGGGGACCAGGGACCGGCAGCAGCTGGAGAGGCTGCAACAGGAAAACCCCAGACTCATGCAGAGGGCCTGGGGGCAGGGAGGGAAGCTGGCTGCTGTGGTGACTTCAAGGGCTGCAAAGCCTGTGGCAAGCAGCTACCTCATGATCTAGTGCCCCGAACTGCATGCCAGATGAAGCATTTATCCAATTATTCTTTATCAATAAAAACTTGGGAGTCGAATAGTGGGGTAAGAACCTGAATGATAAGAGAAGCAGCAGAGAAGTGATCACCTCCTCTCTCTCTCCTTCCTTCATTTAAAAAGGCAGAGAATCTTTCTAAGCCCCTTCCTAGTACTTCCTTGTGTCTCTCTATCTGTCCTCAGTCCTCCAAGCCTCTATGGCTAATTTTGGTCAGCTAGTAGCTAGCTCCACTCTCTGATTCAAAGTCAACTTTATCGTCAGTCTCAGGGGTGTCAGAGTGAGATCAAAACACCCCACAACATTTATATGGTCAGTCATTGCCTGGCATAAAACACAATGATATTTAGAGTTTTATGAACAAAAAGTCTAGGCCGTGGCCAGTTTTATGGTTCACTCAGGAGCATCATGAGGTGAGGTAAGGTGAGAGTCCATTCTGTCAATCATGTGAAAAAAGCAAAAACAAAAACAACCCAACCAAAAAATGTACACCAGTGTTTTTCTTGAGTTTTGGTTTACAGAAAGAAAAGAAAGAAAGGAAGAAAGGAAGAAAGGAAGAAAGAAAGAAAGAAAAAGAGAGAGAGAGAGAGAGAGAGAGAGAGAAAGAAAGAAAGAAAAAGAAAGAGAGAGGGAAGGAGGGAGGGAGGGAGGGAGGGAAGGAGGGAGGGAGGGAAAGGAAAGAAAATGTAGTAAGTTAGTAGTCACTGGAACACCATATTGACAAAAACTCATTGAGAAGTGTCTCAAGGAGTAAAGACTGGTTTTCCATTGCCAGGTGAGGAGTGGTTAGGCTAACTAATTTAGTATTCTGGGTAGAGCAGGATAAATATATAAGCCTGCCATGACTTGCTAACCCCTGACTTCTTCCTTGTTACCCAGCAAAGCATCTTCCCCTAAGCCCTGGAAGGATCTGGTGCAGTGTTCCTCACAGCTCATGGCCTGTTGTAGTTCTTCTGGTTAGATCAGCTGAATACAATACAACTATAACATTTGTTTTTTCCTCAGAGACCTGGTGCCAGGGAAGGCCTACCTTTCACGGTTCCAGGATGGTTGGCGATGCTCCAATGGCAGCCCAGTAGAAGGGCAGGGAGCTTCTCCTCATAACACCCTTGGTATCTGGCTGGTATTCTCCCCCAAAAGTCTTCTCTCCACTAATGCAGTTTGATGCTTAGGTTTCATTGATGTAAACAAGGCCGGGTATCCACATTTACACATTTCACTTTGCACATTTTAGTGGTGAAGAGCAGTATAATCTTAGCTCTTCCTTGGGCTGCCTGTCAAAACCAAACTGGGAGTCTGTTAACAAGGAAGAAAGGCTAACGTTCCTGGAAAGACCACTGTGTCCTCTGACAGCCGTTACCAGTTCCCTCTTTGCCAGAAAACGTAGACACAACAAGATATGGACGCTGTTGAAGAGAGGCTGTGGTTCTGGCAATCTCATCACATGCCTGGAAGAACTCAGTGGGCCTTTGGCTCACTGAGACTGTGGTAGACGGCTAGAGTGCAACCTCAGTGGTGCTCGCCGCTGATGGGAATCATCAATTCCACCTGCCTGACAGTTTGAACTTGAGATTTCATTAGAATCTTTGAGAAGGACACTTGTCTACAAACTCTTTCTTCCCCAGGGACACATAGAACTAATCTAAGGAAAAGGCCTAAGGACAGGAAACTCTAGTTTACCCATAAGACAAACATAGTTTCAGTAATCAGCCACAGGTTATTGAGTTTCTTCTATTTATACTTTACTCTGATGAGAAAATATCAAAGTGTATACACACAGGCCAATATCCAGGTTTTTTAAGGCATTTGAAGGTGTGTTATACTTAAAACTGTGATAATTCAGCCCAATGCTTAAACACCTCCTCAGTCTCGGCTGTGGAGTAATGATAATTTCATCCCCTGGCACTGCAGGACACGGAAGAAAGGAAACACTCTTCTTTAACTTGTATGTCAGTTATGTATTACTACTGTCTAATTCTTTGTCAGGGGAAGGAATGAAGAAAGGGTGAGGAAAACGTAGGTTTTTGCAGTTAACAAATTTGGGATCAAATCCCAGATCTGCCTCTTGGTAATCATGTGTCTCTGCTTCCTCACCAGTGTTGGTAAGACATGGAGCAGTTTAGTGTGCAGAATTCAGAGAACAGGTTGGGTTAAGATTAGTGTTTTTTAATGGATAAATTTAAAAGTTTGAGTTTTCTGTAAGCTTTTTTCAATACTAATAAGGGTTGGAGAGTTGGCTCAGCAGTTAAGAACACTTGCTGTTCTGTCATAAAGACCCATGTTCATATACCAGCACTCATGCTAGGCTGTTCACAGATGCCTGCCACTCCAACTCCATGAATGTGACGCCCTCTTCTGGCTTCTGTGAGCATACACACACACACACACACACACACACACACACACATACACACACGCAAATGAAATAAATCTTTAAAACAGTGATACAGAACCAGTGAGTTGCGACCCCTTTGGAAGTCACATATTGTGATCCTGCATATCAGTAGCAAAATTACAGTTATGAAATAGCAATGAAATAATGTTATGATTGGGGTCACCACAGCATGAGGAACTGTATTAAAGGGTCACAGCATTAGGAAGGATGACTACCACTGTTTTAAAATATTGATGTAGTTGTACATCTAGCAAAAATGTGTGTGTGTGTGTGTATGAGAAAGAGAGAGAGAGACAGAGACAGAGACAGAGAGACAGAGACAGAGACAGAGAGAGAGAAGTTCTCATGTAGCCCAGACTGCCTTTAAACTAATTTGTTCTCGTTTGGCTTTGAATTTGTTTTTCCTGCTTCACCTTCCCGAGCTGTGGTGGTTTGACTGAACCCTGGGTTCCCAGTTGGTAGTGCTGTTTGAGCACTTGTGGAGCCTTTAAGGAGTGGGGCATTGCTGGAGCAGGTTTTGAGACCTTATAGCCTTCCCTATCTCCGGTTCTCTCTGCTTTGGGTGTGCAGTTGAAGAAGTGCTTTCTCAGCTTCCTGCTCTGGCTACCTGCTTCCACACCTGCCCCACCATGTTAGACTCTTCTCCCTCAGGAATTCTAAGCCAAAATCAACTCTTTCTTTCATAGACTGCTTTTATTCATGGTGTTTTATCACAATAGAAAAGTAACTAATATGCAAATGCTGAGATTATTAGAATTTCAACCATCACTTAAATTTTTAGGTTTATGTGTGTGAATGTTTTGCCTGCATGTATGTATGTGCACCATGTACATGCCTGGTGCCCACAGAATCCAGAAGGCATCATATCCCCTGGAACTGGAGTTACAGATGGTTGTGAGTCTCCATTTGGATGCTGGGAACCAAACCTGAGTCCCCTGTAAGAGCAACAAATTTTCTTAACTACTGATCCATCTCTCCAGCCCCTTAACAACCACTTTTAAAGGAGACTATGACTAATATTTTGTTTTATTTATAAACTTGATTACTTAAACATCTTCAACTATTTTAAAGTGCACATAATGTACTTCATTCTTTTCTTAAGAATTTCAGTCATCTGGAGTAAAACATGATGTGGTGGTTTGAAAGAAAATGGCCCCCAAAGGGAGTTGGAGGAAGAGTGTCACTATGGAGGCAGGCTTTGGGGTCTCACAAATGCTCAAGGTACTGTCCAGAGTCTAGACTACTTCCTGTTGTCTGCAAGATGTAGGACTCTCAGCTGCTTCTCCAGCATGATGTCTGCCTGCACACTGCCATGTCCCACCATGATGATAATGGACTGAACCTCTGAACTGTAATTGAGCCACCCCAATTAAATGTTTTCCTTTATAAGAGTTGTCGTAGTCATGGTGTCTCTTCACAGCAATAAAAACCCAATTAAGACAGAAGTTGGTACAAGGGACTGAAATATTGCTGTGATAGGCCTGATCATGCTTTTGTTTGAAGGCATATAGACCTTGAGACTGTGGATTAGAAAAGCAATTGAACACTTTAAGTACTGATTAATGGGTCATACTAGTCGGAAGACAAGTGGTGCTGAGTGTGATTTGATGAACTGTAGGTGCCTCAACCAAGAGGTTTCAAAAGAGAAGAATATAAATATGTGCCCTAGCAATCACTTTTGTGATATTTTGGTGAAGAATGTGGCTGCTTCTTGCCCTTATCTGAAAAGTTTGCCCAAGGCTAAAGTGAGGAGCTTTGGATTAGTTCCCTTGGCAGAGGAAATCTCAAAACAGCCTAGTATAGACTCTGTTGTGTGGTTATTAGTGTTAACTCTAATGAAGATATATAATGAAAAGGAACAAGATGAGCAAGAAAAAATATTTGGGGAGAAAGTGAGCAACAGAAAATGAAATGGAGCTGAGTCCTGTGTTCAAGAAGATTAAACAGATTAAGAAATGGAATAAAGGGAGTGGTGACCTCAGGACAAGATCCCACCCAGCTAAATTTCCAACTTGTGAAAAGGAATTTAAGAAAAGTTTAGAGCCAGGTGTGGTGGTGCACACCTTGAATCTCAGCACTCTAGAAGCAGAGGCTAGCAGATCGATGAATCTGAGACAAGCCTGGTCTACAGAGCAAATTCAAGAACAGTCAAGCTTAGACAGTGAAGGAAACCTGAAAGCTGGTGAAGATGTAATTAAACATGGAGCCATGTTCTAGCCCCAGTAAGCAGCAGAACTTAGCAGCTTTGGCCATGTGGTTCTAGAGTTAAGGACAGAAGAAAGGGGCTATCCAATTTGCCTCCATATCTAAGGAAAGCCATTGAAGCCAGGCATGTGTCCCTGAATGGAGGCCTAGAGAGGCCATTTTGTGAGGCTGTGAAGTTGAAGCCTGGATTGGGTTGGAGACCCCAAGATGTTAGAGATGTCAGAGCCGTGGGATACCTGCCGAGGAGAGCTGCTCATAGGGGGTGGAACCAGCACAAGAGAAAGAAGTGTGTTACAGTCATAAAGCTAAAAGGAATTGGAGATTTGTTTTGATATCAGACACAGAGATGCAGCGTTTGGAGTGCTTTTCGGTCTTGCTTTGGTCCAGTGTTTCCTCACTATGCTCCCTTCCCTATGTTTTGGAATGGTAATGTATATCCTGTGCCATTATATGTTGGAAGCATGTAATCTGCTTTTTTATTTTGATTTTACAGGGGATTGCAGTTAAGAGATTGCATGAATCTCAGAAGAGACTTTGAACATTGGACTTTTAAACATTGTTGAGACTGTGATAGACTATGGGGACTTTTGAAGTTTGACTGAATGCATTTTTGCATTATGATATGGCTATAGGCCTTTGAGGACCAGGGAGTGGACCAGGGAAAGAAAATGACTCCCAAAGAGAGTGGCATTATTAGGAGGTGCGGCCTTGTTGAAGGAAGTGTGTCACCGTGGGGGCGGGCTTTGAGGTCTGTTTTGCTCAAACTTTCCCTCAGTGTAACTATTAGTCAACTTTCTATTGCCTCTGAGTCAAGATGTAGGATTCTCAGCTCCAGCACCATGTCTGCCTGCATGCCACCATGCTCCCCACCATGATGATGATGTACTGAACCTCTGAAACTGTAAGCAAGCCCCCTCAAATACATGTTTTCATTCATCAGAGTTGCCATGGTCATGGTGTCTCTTCGCAGCAATAAAAACCTAACTAAGACAATCCTACCCCATCTTAAGAACTCGAGTGAGACTGAATTGAAAAGTAGTGAACTAATTTGCTTAGAAGAGGAAATTTCAAGACAGGACAAGATTCAAGTTGTGTTTTTAAATGGTTATTCTACACTTACCTATTTAGTTGTGTAGGAATACATGGTATGTGCCACAGCATGCACATAGAGGTCAGAGGGCAACTGGTAGGAGTCAGTTTTCTACTTCCACCACGTGGGTTCCAGGAAACAGTCTCTTGCCGTTGGTCTTGGTGGCAAGTGCTTTTGATCCTCTGAGCCATTCTGCTAAACATAAGCTGTGTTCTTATTCAGGTCTGGGGATAGAGGGGTGAAACAAAAAGATGTGGAATACGTGCAGTTTAGCCAGGAAATGCGTGGTGATATATTGTGTACCCTAATAAAGTTTGCCTGAGGACAGAGCCAGCCACTAGATTAGACACAGAGGCCAGACAGTGGTGGCACACACCCTTAATCCTATCACTCGGGAGGCAGAGATCCATCTGGATCTCTGTGAGTTCAAGGCCACACTGGAAACAGAGCCAGGCAGTAGTGGCACATGCCTTTAATCCCAGTACTGGGAAGCACACACGCTTTTAATCCCAGGAAGTGATGGCTGGGCAGAGAAAGGTATATAAGGTGTGAGGAAACAGGAACTAAGGCAGTTCAGCTGAGTCCCTTTCAGGTGAGGACTCAGGCTTTCACTCTGAGGAAACAGGATCAGCTGAGGAGTTGGTGAGGTGAGGTTGGCTGTGGCTTGCTCTGCTTCTCTGATCTTTCAGCTTTCGCCCCAGTATCTGGCTCTGGTTTTTTATTATCAGACCATCTAAGATTCAAACAGAAATGAGCATGAATGAGTTAATGGTTGCAGGCAAGGTGGCTACAGACAAAGTAGCTGTAGTTGTTAAGTGGTCGGCTTAAAGAGAAACTTGGTCTCTGTCTGGAACAGTTAGAAAGATGTCCCGAGGACAAGGCACCATCAGTGCTAGCTTTGGAAAGTACAGAAGCTCCTGCAACTGTGACCCAAGGGGTGAGCTGTATCTCCAGCTGGAAGTAGAATTTGGCAGTGTCCTTCACTTGGTCCTGTTTTTTCAGACCTATAAGAAGCAAATGTTAAAAGACCTTGAAGACTCTTACCAAGGTTCCAGAAAGGTGCTGGTGCCAATTAATGAGGACAAACTTGGATTCCCTGAAGAGCAGCTTTGAGAAGCCATTGCAAGAAGCTAGGAGGATGAAACTTGGGTTTCAATAGAGACAAAAGAAAGTTGAGATACTAGGACCGTGGGATGTTCACCAAGAAATACTGCAGGCATGGAATGAAACCAGACAAAGAGAGAGGTCACGTATGGTATAAACAGCAGATCTGGAGGGACTGGGATGCCCAAGCTTGTTGGAGTCCCTATGGTTCCATCACAAGCCCCAGATGCCAAAAGGACAGTGGTAGGGTTTGGTCTTTACCCTGTGGGTTTTGGTATTTCTTTGACTCATTCTTTAATTTTAGAATTTTAATTTTAATTTTACTCTGGACTGTAGTAGAATATTATTTTAAGGTGTGCTACTTTTGTTTATGATGTATTTGTTTAACTCTGTGAAGCTGTGTTACTGTGCCTGTCTAAAATACCTGATGGTCTAATAAAGAACTGAATGGTCAATAGCAAGGCAGAGAAAGGATAGACAGGGCTGGCAGGCACAAAGAATAAATAGGAGAAAGGAGAGAAAAAGAGAGAGAAGAAAAGAGATGGAGGAGTGAAAAGAGGAACGAGAGAGAAGGAGGAGGACTCCAGGCGTCAGCCACCCAGCCACACAGCAAGTCACAGAGTAAGAGTAAGATTTGCAGAAGTAAGAGAATAGGAGAAGCCCAGAGGCAAAAGGTAGACAGGATAATTTAAGTTAAGGAAAGCTGGCAAGGAACAAGTCAAGCTAAGGCCAGGCATTCATAATTAAGAATAAGCCTCCATGTGTGATTTATTTGGGAGCTGGGTGGCAGGTCCCCAAAAGAGCAAAAATGAACAACACTGGACCATTGCATATGGAATGTATGTAAATTGTATTTTGATTTTACAGTAACTCATAGTTAAAAGATTGCCTTGAGTCTCAGAAGAGACCTTATCCTTTAGAGCAATGTTGAGACTGTTAAAGACCACAAAGACTTTGACAGTGGACTGAATGCATTTGCATTATGAGTAGGTTGTGAACCTTAGCAGGGACAGAGGTGGCATGCTGTGGCTTAAATGTGAAATGTCTTCCACAGTTCATATATTTGAACACTTGGTCCCTTGTTAGTCATGCGTTTTGGAAGGTTGTGGAACTTTTAGGAAGTATAACCACTCTGGAGGAAGGAGGTCACAAGTAAATCTTGAGGTTTTATAGCCTGGTTTCTCTTCCTGTCTCTGCTTTGTTTCCTGATTGTAGATGCAACCGGTCCAGCTGCCTCGTGTTTGGGCTTCTGCGCCTTCCTCTCCATGAGGGACTGTATGTATCCCTTCTTAACCTGCCAGTCAAAGTCAATCCCTCTTTACTTTAATGGCTTCTATCAGGTGTTTGGTCACAGAAAAGAGAAAAGTAAATAAAATGCCCACCTTAAGGGGCTGCTGTGATGCCAGAGTGACCATAACACACATCTTCCTTAGTGACACACAATCACTGCCTTAGTGACCCCTATGTACCCCCTGCCTTCACTACCATGCACATCAGTCTTTTAGTAAATTCTTCTTTAAAAATTACACTTAACTTATAAAACGGTGTGGTGCGTTACAACATTTCCATCCATTGGACTTTACTCATATTTTTTTCTTCTATTATGCCTCCCATCCCTTCTCCCCTTTACTATTGATCCCTCTCCTCTCCCTAAATTTTGCCCCTCTGCTCCCATGTCACACATGCATGGAAACCACAGAATGTTAGATGCCAGAACTCTGGGATGTCTGCCAAGGAAAGCTGCAGTCATGGAGTGGAGCTGGCCAAAGAAAGAGGTCTGAGGATTTGAGTGAGGCAGAATTAAAACGTTATGGGATGAGGCAGAGCCAGGCGGATCTCTGTGAGTTCGAGGCCAGCCTGGGCTACCAAGTGAGTTCCAGGAGAGGCACAAAGCTACACAGAGAAACCCTGTCTTGAAAAAGAAAAAAATAAAAAAGAAAAAAAAACGTTATGGGATAATTTGTTTGGAAAATTTAATACAAGACAACTTTCAGGTCGTGTTCTTATCCAGGTCTGCAGAGAGAGAGTGTATGTGTCTTAGGGTTTCTGTTGCTGTGAAGAGACACTCATGACCACAGCAACTCTCATAAAAGAAAACATTTAATTGGGTGACTTACAGTTTCAGAAGTTTAGTCCATTATTATTATGGTGAGATATGGTGACATACAGGCAGACATGGTTCTGGAGAAGGAGCTGAGAGTAGACAAGAAGCTACATCTGCATCTTGCGGGCAACAGGAAGTGATCTGAGACACTAGGTGTGGCTTGAGCATATATGAGACCTCAAAGCCCACCTCCACAGTGACACACTTCCTCCAATAAGGCCATACCCACTCCAACAAAGCCACACCTCCTAATAGTGTCACTTCCCTTGGGGGCCATTTTCTTTCAAACCAACACACACACACACAAACACACACAGAGAGAGAGAGAGATAGACAGAAAGAGAGAGAGCAAGAGAGAGAGAGAGAGAGCGCAACAGGTAGAACAGAAAGATATGAAGGGGTGTAATTTGTCAAGGAAAGGAACGTATGTTTAAAATTATAGACAAGGTGGCTACAGACAAACCATCTGTAATTGTTAAAGCTATTAGCAGCATCAAAGCACACTCATGCACATGTTTCCACATAAAAAAGGAAGCATGCAATATTTTGTCTTCTCCAATCATCTTCTGTTACTTTCTTCCCACTCATTTGAGACCCTTTCCTCTTCTCTTACAGTCTCCATCTACTTTTGTGTCACACACACACACACACACACATGCATGCACGCACACAGACACAAACACTTAAGTCTACAATACACATGAGAGAAAACACGCAATGGTTTCTTCTAAGTCGGTTTTATTTTCCTATTACGATTTCTAGTCCCATTCCATTTTTCTGCAAATGACGTAATTTCTTTGTTCTTTATAACTGAATATCATTTCCATAGTTCGTAGGTACAATATTTTATTTACCCATGTGTGTGTGGATGTACACTGTGAACATTAACAGCATTGCTAGAAACATGAATGTCCAGTACATTCATTCCTTGGGTTTGTTACTCTGCCCTATTCCAAGAGACTGAGAAAGCTGTTAGTTTGGAGTGGTGTCTAGAACCACTTCTGTGCAGGCTGCTCTGTCACTTGGGCCATGTGATCCCACAGACCTGATGGCACTTGTGGTATCAGTGGCCGATAAGGATGCTGTTTTGAGTCTTTGGCAGAGCTCCATAGGTGAATCATAGTGGAGGCCCTCAGGATCTTCGAGAAAGGGCTTACAGTCATCTGCAGACAATTAACACAACACGTGAGAGAAAACATTCAGTGTTTATCTTTCTGAGTCTGACTCATTTTGCTTAAAATGGTCTTGAGTTCCACTCGCATTTCTATAAAGGACATATTTTGTTGTCCTAAATGGCTGTCCAAATCACCAATGACTCTTCAGACCACATTTCCTTTACCCATTCTTCTGTGAATGGAAGTTGAAGATGTTATAAATATCTTGGCTGTTGTGAACAATACTACAGTAAGCACACATTTCCAAGTATCTCTGTGATATGCTGAACACATTCAAAAGTGGTGTAGCTGGGTCATATGGTAGTTCCACACTGCAGCCAGTGCTCTTAACTACTGAGCCATCTCTCCAGCCTGGAAGATTTGTTATTACTATGCTGTGGAATAATTCTCTTGTACACTGTAAAGATTTGTCACTCGAATTGGTTTAATAAAATGCTGATTGGCCAGTAGCCAGGCAGGAAGTGTAGGCGGGGCAACCAAACTAAGAATGCTGGGAAGAGGAAGGGCAGAGTCAGGAGTTGCCAGCCAGATACAAAGGAAGCAAGATGAGGATACCATATTGAGAAAAAGTACCAAGTCACATGGCCAAACAGATAAGAATTAAGGGTTAATTTAAGTGTAAGAGCTAGTTAGTAATAAACCTGAGCGTAGGCCAAGCATCTATAAGTAACATTAAGCCTCCCAGTCAATTATTTGGCGAGCGGCTGCCAGGTATTTGGGAGTTTCTGGCCAGACACAGAAACTTGTGCCCACATTACTGGTTCAACCCCATTGCTCATTAAAGGTATATTAAATAGTCATAAATATCTTCTTGATGTAACATTGGAAGTTCATATGTGTCTAGGAAAGTATCCATTTTCCCTAGATTTTCCTGCTTTTTGAAATATATGTTTCAATGTATAAATGGCAGGTTACACAAATCATTGCAAACACTTATTTATGGTCATATTTCTAGACCATACTAATACATGTATAGTGATGTATCATCATGGTCTTGATGGGCATATATGCATTTCCTTAAAAATGGATAATGATAAGCAATTTTTCTTTCTTTTTTATGGCTTACTTATTTGTTTTGCATTGCTTAATTATTTTTCTAATCAGACCACTTAACAGAATTTTCCCTGTCTCTTCAAAAAAAAAATGTTTAAGTAAATTAATGTACAAATCAATTCATTATAAAAAATAAAAATATTCCTTAATAATCCTCTGGATTCCATTGGTATTTGTTACCCTAGTTTTCACCTCTACTTTTCTCAGTTTGGGTCCTGTCTTTCTTTTCTTTGGTTAATTTGACTGAGAGTGTATAAATATTTTCCCCCCAAGGAACAATTAATTCTTTAAACTTCTCTCTTATCTTCTGTCATATCCCTTGTTGTCCTGTTGTCTTATTATTCCTTCCATCACAGTTTACAATTGTTTCTATTTGTTTGTTTGTTTTGGTATAACTTGTTCTTGTTTTATAACAACGGAGAGAACCATCATTAGGTTACTTACTATTATTTTCATCTGGTTTTAAAAATATTTGGAAGATTATCATATGGAAACCTAATATGGTAGAAGCTTCCTAAAATACATAAATATATATAAAAGGAGTTTAACGGAGTCACCATATAGTGGAAAAGACTGTACCTCAACAAGACACCATATTCTACCAAATAAAATTCCCAGGATCAGGAATGGATTACATCCTTCTGAGTTGTTGTCCAAAGAGGTCATATAGACAACGTCCCCAAAATATTGCAGACTATTGCCAATGCAATTGGTTACTTTCTGAAGCCTGACAGTATGACCATATTACTAAAGATAACAACATACTTATGGCATAAAACATGGAGAAATCAAGCTGGTGCTCAACAGGAAGCTTCACCAGAAGGTACTATATACCCAAAGAGAGGAAGGTAATTATCAGTCTTAACTAATTATGAGCCCTGTGAGCTACAACAGCAACCTGATAGTAAGATGTGCCAACTGGTGTCATAGAGACACAAATGTTACTTGATTTCAGACATACTCCATACCTGACACTTAATGAAGATTCCAAGAACCTGAGACTAAGATAGGTCATAGGCCCTAAGGGAAAACTTTGCACTATTATTCTGTTAAATGGTCATAGCAATAACGAGACTCCTAATGACATTTTGCTATACCCATAGATCAGTGCATCACTCAACCCTCATGAGAAAAGCCTCTTCTTGAAGTCGATGATAATTAACACACAGACCCACAACTGAACAATGCACACACAATGAGAAACTTTGGAGCACCCAGCCCTAAATGGGATGTCTTCATCAACCCTCTCCTCTCAAGGCTCAAGGATCTATGCAGAAAAGGATGCAGAAAGACTACAAAAGCCAGAGGCAGTAGACAACTTCAAGGAAACAGTGTTCTTCAAACATAACAGGACTGATACACATATGAACTCACAGAGACTGTGACAGTATGACCAAAGCCTGAATACTTTAAGCTGGACAAAAAAAAAAATCTCAGCACAGAAAAGATAAAGTAGGCACAAAGTCCTTTCTCTTGCCAAGAAGCTACTTAAAAATAATAGTTTCTGGGAAAAAGAAAATCAGTTTTCTCCAAAAGAGCAACACTGAGTATTGTTAGAGCACTCCGGGACAGGCCACATGCTCAGACATAGTTGGCCAACACAAAACAGACACTATCATTTCTTTCTTTCTTTCTTTCTTTCTTTCTTTCTTTCTTTCTTTCTTTCT
>CABHPH010143952.1:4336-22726 GCA_902168325.1 Peromyscus nudipes | reverse complement strand
TTTTTTTTTGGTGCTTTGTTTTGTTTCGTGTTGGATTTTGGTGGCATTTTTATTAATTAAGTTTATTTATTTATTTTACATCTGACAGCAGTTTCCCCTCCCTCCTCTCCTCCCATTCCCTTCCCCTACCTCCCTTCTGCCCCACCTCCACCCACTCCTCCTCTGTCTCTGTTCAGAAAGGGGCAGGCCTCCCATGAGTATCAGCAAAGCATGGCACATCAAGTTGAGGTAGGACTAAGCCTCTCCCCTGTATTAAGGCTGGGAAGAATAATCCAGTATGAGGAGTAGGTTCCTGGAAGCAGGGCCTGTCCCTAAGATTTTTTTTTTTAATAGAGAAAAATAACGTGAAGTTGGGTGTGGGAAGGAGCTGGAAGAGGTGAAAGAATATGTTCAAAATATATTGTATGAAATTTTTTCAAAATAAAGTAAAAAAAATAAAAATAAAAGGGTGCTTCTAAAACAAAAGAAGCAAGAAATATCACTAACTGTCCTGGGAACTGGGACAGGAAGGGCGCAGCCACAAGAACCACTACACAACCCTGTGAGATTTATGCATGTGTTGCTGTTGTTGTTGCTGTTGTTGTTGTTTGGCTTTCTCATCTTCAGAGCTCATTGGGATAGTCTGGTTTCTGTGCCTCTTCTCAAAGGACATCTGCATGAAGCTCAGCTGCAAGGAATGGAGAAACTTGGTGTTGACTATTGTCTTAGTTACTGTTCTATTGATGTGAAGAGACACCATGACCAAGGCAGCTTTTAAAAGAAAGCATTTAATTGGGAGTTTGATTATAGTTTCAGAGGGCGAATCCATGACCATCATGTGGAGAGCATGGCAACAGACAGGCAGCGTGGCACTGGAGTCATAGCCGAGAGCTTAGATCTGATCCAAAAGTTGCAGGCAGACAGAGTGAGACTGGGCCTGGTGTGGGCTTTTGAAACCTCAAAGCCCATGCCCAGTGACACACCTCTCCAACAAGACCATACCGCCTCATCCTTTGTAAACAGTCCACCAACTGGGAACCAAACATTCAAGTATCTGAGCCTATGGGGACCATTCTCAATCAAACCACAATTATCAAATGGTTACTGAAGTGGCCTTGTTTTGGCTATGTGCCCACAGGACCAAGGATGAAGTCAAAACCTTTGTCACTCCTGGATTCTATGAACCCCTGGAGGCAGGATACCAAACTTCAGCTCCAATGAAGCCTGTTTGCTATCAGGGGTCTGTGGTTAGACTGGTCCAAAGTGACCTCTGGGACCTCAGAGATATAGACTCACTATCCTGCACAGGCCCTTAGTACCTCAGACATCAGAACCCTATTCCTGTATTTACCTCAAATACTACTGGAACCAAAGCTCCTGTTTCTCAGAGGACCCTGGGCAGTTGGGGTTGCACTGACTTCTAAGCAGGATGGAGACCTGGTCACTAAGTGCTCTCTGGTTCCACAAAACTGCAGGCCTAGTAACTTGGTACGGTCTGGTCTGGCAGAAATAGCCTGGCGATCTTAGATTAAATCTTGGTTATTGGCCATTGCTCCTTAGAACTGAAAAGGCTACCATTGTCTGTTTCACACTATCACCTTGAACACCAGTACTCCCAACCTGCTACCTTCAAAAAGCCTAGAAGCTTTGCCCTGCTAATTTATTCACTGTCATGGCTAAACTTAGCTGTCAATTTGACATACCCAGGAAGAGGTAAAAAGAATTATTATTGTTGTTGTTGTTCTTCTTCTTCTTCTCCTCCTCCTCCTCCTCCTCCTCCTCCTCCTCCTCCTCATCCTTCTTCTTCTTCTTCTTCTTCTTCTTCTTCTTCTTCTTCTTCAGGTTTTTCAATAAACATAAATGAGGTTTAAAGATATTAAGGGATTTGTTGAAATGTGTCTTGCAAGTAGGTGGCTAAACCAGGATTCAAAGTCAAGATTTTGAATTGTAGACAGTGTAAGAATGTACCAAACATTAGAAGTAAAGGAGGAAATCAAGAATGTAAAAGTTATAATGATGGAGATTAGGTGCTCTGAATGTGAGGGAACAGAAAGGAAAAAAAGTACTTCTGGCCCATCTCTAATTCAGTCTCTTTTGTTCTCAGACAGGCCTGAGATGTTGATGCCAATATCTCGTCTGATGAGTGAAGTGTAATGAATGTGTGCTTTTCTTTCTTGTACAGATGTGAAATAGTTTCCCAAAATAGCCACGTCCAACTGTTAAAATCCCCAAGTTCCCAAACTCTCTCAACAGGAAGTAAGTAGTGGACATCCAGATGTTTCTCCTCACAGTGTTTGTGCAGTGTTTACATTTATCTTTTTCTTGTCAGACCATAACTTTATAAAGTACTTCATTATGGCCATTGGTCAAAGATCCTAAGAAGGAAAACGGAGGGAAGCATGGATACTTGGTGCCACGTGGCTCTTTAGCAAACAGTATATCTCAAAAAGCACTGTGAGAGCTACCATTCCAGGAAATGCCTAGACACAAGAAATACATCAAGTACGTGACTCGGGTGAGATGGTCCCATTTCTAGAGAGAGAGAGAGAGAGAGAGAGAGAGAGAGCGAGAGCTCACATAAGGAGCAGCATCCCTGACGGGCTCATCTTCTGCAAGTTGAGAAGAAAATGGATCTGTCTGAAAATCATAGAGTCTGCTGGAAGCATGCATATCCACACAATGTTTTCTTGCAGAAAGCAAGCGAGCATAGTGCATAGGCTACTGATGTGGGCATTTCTGGTTATCCCTGACATTGTGCCAGCAACTGGGTTCCAGGTGATCAGCATTTTGTATGCATGGCCTCATCCAATCCTCACAACAGTCCTAGGACCTGGGTATGATTTTTTATGCCCTGTCTATATAGAAGAAGAAGAAGTTGAAAGTCAAGAAATCGCTGTCGTTTGAATGTGAAATATCCTCCACAGGTTCATGTGTGTGAATATTTGCTCCACCAGCTGGCCTTGCTCTTTGGGGAGGTTATAGATCTTCTGGGACAATGGCCAAGCTAACCTATGTGAATCTCTAGGGGTAGGTTTTAAAGGTTATATCTGCTTCCAGTTTTGAACTGAGCTATCTGCATCCTGGCCACCAAGATGAGAGACACTGCCACACACTCTCACCACCACAAATTCTGCCATGATAGGCTTTAAACTGTGAGCCAAGATAAATCTTTCCTCCCTCCAGTTGCTTCTGTCAGGTATTTTGTTACAGCAATGGAAACACACACATACATACACACATACACACACACACACACACACACACACACACACACACACACACACACACACACACCAGCTAATATGTTAAGCAGCATACTGAGTCAGACACCTGGTAATGGCTGAGCTAAAAGTCCAGACTAAGTCTACGTGATCCAAAGACATGGGATTTTGCCTCCATTCCTAACAGTGTGGGGCTGCCAGTTTTAATTAGTAGCTAGTCTAAAGAGAGTCCTTCCCCACATCATCTGTAGCAGCTAATTTGCTTAGAAGATGGGCCACATCTGATTCCTTTCCTTCCTTCCTGACTGCTGGTGTTTTGTTCTTTCTCTGAGCTCGCAAAGCAAAATATAAAATGAGGGTTGCATGTGCCTGGCGGGTCACAGTGGTTAGCAGTGGAGAATAAAATACAGGCTTGGATGCTGGAGGCCACTCTCCTGCCAGGTAAAGATGACCAAAGAGATAACTTCTCACACTTTCAACTGATAGCACACTTGACTTATTGGTCTTTCTTCCTCTTTAATTTTAATCTTAGGAAAACCCCATTTGTCCCACTACTAAAGGGAGCAAAGGAGGAAAAACTGAAAATGAATATGGCTAATATTATTTACTTAGATCTGCTATCCCATTAGCAGGTTTATGATTTGAGTGTAGAGTGGTATTTAGTCCAGAAAAGGCATTTTCTTTGTTTTATTAACTGGGAGTTTAATTGGTTTGTCCCCTTTGGCCCAGCTGGAGAAATGGCTGCATCTTTCATGCACACACTGTACATAATAATAGTCCAAACAAAAGCCAGACATCTGCTCACCAGACCTGCCCCTCCGTCCTCCTCAGCACCAAGGGAAGCATCTCCACCGAGTCTCCAGTTGGACTTTGCAGGAATGTTGGATCTCTCTCGGCAGTGGTTTTCCTCTCACCTTTCCTGCGCATTTATAGGGGCCTTTGAAGTTTCTCGGAACAAACAGGGTCTCTGTGTTTCACTTCTTTCTGAGCCAACCCTGGGGCCTTGGTCCCATCAGCTCCTTATTAAGTGTTTAGTAATTTCAGTATCCACCTTTCGGTCTTGCTCGCTTTGCAAACATCTGGAAAGAATTAGCTTCCAGGCCTCTGTAACATACCTATTTTGTGGTTCTAGGGAGAGTTGTGTGCTAGGGGATGTTGTTGCCCTTAACGAGCCTTCTTTATGGTGTTTAACTGTAAAAGGTCCCCTCGTTAATATTAATAGACAAAGAAAGCAATGCCACTCCACCCCTATTTGACAGGAAGTTTTTCTGAGCAAGACCTTCATGCTGAAAAGGAAAGAGAAATCATGAAAATGAGATGAAAATACAAGATAAATTAAGGCATTATAACAGTAGTAGGGTAAAGTGCGTGGAATAGGTGCAAATCTATATGCTATGTATTCTATAGGACAACCACTAGCCTTGTGTGGCTTTTGAAAACTAAAAATGAGACTGTTCAGATTAAAGTGTTGCCAGGTATGATAACACTACAATTCCAACACTCAGGAGGCAGATGCAGGGGGGTTGCTACAAGTTTGAGGACAGCCTGGACTACATAGTGGAACCTTGTTTCAAAAAACCAAAATGAAGCAAAAAGATTAAAATTTAATATATACATTAGATTTTTTAACCAAGTATTTAAAACATAAAATACCTCATTAGTTATTTTATATAACTATATATTGAAAAGATAATAATTTTGAGGTGTTAGATTAAATAAAACATACTACTATTTTCATCCATTCCCTTTTACTCCTTCTGTGCAGCTATTAGAAAGTTCAGTCACATAAGTAAGTCAAATGATGCCTTGCACCGTCTCTCAATGGGCAGCAGGGCACTAGAGAACTGGACAGATTATTCAGCAGGATTAGAGTAGAACCTAAATGATTCCAGTTACTGGGAATCCACACAACATCACAGCTGAGGCTTCTAAAGAGCCTCACCGGATCACAACAGCCAGGAGCAGGCAGCTGGCAGAAACGACCTGTTCATAAGGTTGTTTGTCTCTGTTTGGTTTTCAAGACAAAAGTTCAGGATTGGTTGCTAAATGCGCTTTGGAACAAACTAAGAAATAAGAAGATGATTACAAGGAGCTGCCAGAATTAACTAAAGTCCAAACACACTTCGTTAAATTCATTTCCATTTTTAATTAAATGGCTAGACGGACAAATCTAGGGAATTATAGAAAAATGTCTGGTTTTAGAAAACTATGGGACAAATCTTCTGATGCAGCCAATGGGAGTATACTTAGCTCTCTGAACACCATGTCAGAGATCAATGGCAAGCAATCAAATGTTCTGTTATTGTATGTCTTCTCTGAACCCCAGACTGGGAAAGAGGTTAAAATGAGGCCTGGTCTTTGTGCAGTGGGTGGCTGTAGGACAAAGTGTTAAATGATCTCATGAATAAAAACCCAGAGCCAAATACTAGGGTAAAAAGCTGAGAGATCAGAAAAGCAGAAAGAAGCCATCCACATTCTTACTACTTGGAGATCCTCCACCAAAGAGAGCTATTTCCTGTATACCTATGCCTATATGCCTTTCTTTCTTTCTTTCTTTCTTTCTTTCTTTCTTTCTTTCTTTCTTTCTTTTTTTGTTTTGTTTGGTTTTTTGTTTTTTTGAGACAGGGTTTCTCTGTGTAGATTTATGCCTTTTCTGGAACTCACTCTGTAGCCCAGGCTGGCCTTGCCTCTGCCTCTGCCTCCTGAGTGCTGGGATTAAAGGCATGCACCACCACCACCCAGGGACACCTATATGCCTTTCTGTTCTGCTATCCCATTTGCTCTCTCTGTCTAGCTACATCACTTCCTCTTCCAGCCCAGCTCTGTCACTTTCTGTCTGTACAGACCTCCAGACCTTTATGGTTAACTAGTATTGGAATTTAAGGCATGTGCCACCACGCCTGGATCTGTTTTCAGTGTAGCCTTGAACTCACAGAGATCCAGACAAATCCCTGCCTCCTGAGTGATAGGATTAAAGGCGTGTGCTACCATTGCCTGACTTCTATGTTTAATATAGTGGCTGGCTTTTTTCCTCTGATCCCCAGATACACTTTATTGGAGAACACAGTTAATAGAGGGTCACAACTGGTCAAAGTAAAAGGAATAAATGGCTGTGGAGTGCCTGCCCCTAACTAGGACATCTATATCACATGATCTCCCCACCTAGGTTCAGGGAATATCGTGGAGGAAGTGGTGGAAAAAACTGTAAGAGCCAGCAGTCATGGAGAAGTGCTGGGAATTAGTGCTTTCTTGCCATGAGGCGGCCACTGTACTCACAAACTCACAGAAGCTGTGGCTGTCTGCACAAGACCTGTGCAAGACCAAGCCAGTCACTATTCCAGCCTACACAGCATGAGGCTTCACCCCCAGCTAAAGCGCTCTTGGCGGATTACGACTGCTGAGAGAAGTGAAGTCAATTTTCTTTAGCAGCGTGGCCCCGTGGTAGGCTGTGCAGGCTCCAGTGGGTGACCTCACACCCAGGCACACATCGGTAGCACTAATTGTACTCAAATGGTTATGAAAAAAGAAAAGAAGTTCCTTAAAACATATGAATGTTAAGACTTAAGAGATGGATAAATGGAAAGTCCATATTATCTATTAAAGAAATTGAAATCTTAGTTACAATTCTCTTTTTTTTTTTTTTTTTTTTTTTTTTACTGCTCCAGTGCTCTGCCTGCCTGCCTGCCTGCTGCCATGCTCCCCACATGATGGTCAAGGACTCACCCTCTGAAACGGCAATGGCAGAAATGACCTCCTTCTGATAATCGGAAACCTGAACCTGCGCAGCTTTTACCTCCTGGCTGAGCTGGCTGGCTAGAAAGCATGGTTTGACTCTATATGGAATGAACTACCATCCAGAAATGGAGGGCACACCTGTGATCCGGATCTTGCAGCTGGAAGACACAGGCTTTTGATTTGGATCTTGAGGATGGAAGGTACATCTTTAATCTGGGCCACACCTTCTGCTGGAAGCCTATATAAGGACAATTGAAGGAAGAGAGAGAGCCACTGGGCCTGGCTTGGGTTTCTGAAATCTTAAAGTCCACCCCCAGTGACACACTTCCTCCAACAAGGCCACACTTCCCAATAGTGTTACTCCCTAAAAGAGAGAGAGAGAGAGAGAGAGAAGAAATGAAGTTGGGAAGTGGAAAGAGGATGGAGGTGTCTGAGAGAAATTGGAAGGGGTAAAAGTGGATATGTTCTAAATACATTATGTAGGAAATTACCAGTAAATGAATAATGAAAGCGTAAGGGTAACAGGATATGGAATGGGGGCAGGTAAAGACTAACACACATAGAAAAACCAGAATATTTTAGGATGCGGAGTATCATTGATCATGTAGGTCCGTGCTAGTGGAGGTCAGAAGACAGTAAGAAGGGTTGGGGCTGTAGCTCAGTGCAAGAGCCCTTGCCTAGCCCTTGCCTTAGCACTTGTGAAGCTCTGGACTCAACGGACAGTCCCATGAAGGAAAACAAAAGGCTGTAAAACGTTCAGTGGGTATCAAACACCCGTGTTCTATGTGAGACATTACTCTGTTTCTGTCCTGATGTCATTGTACACGGCACTGTGTTCCATAAGGACATTTTCACACAAGCACATAATGGACTTGCAATATTCCCCTCACGCCCCACCGCGTCCCCTTTTCTCATCCTCCTCCTCCTAGCCATGCCCTTTCTTCCTCTAGACAACTTCTTTTCTACTCTCCCATCATATGAACATTTATGACCCTATGTGTCCATATATGACTTTATGTATCTGCACAAAATCTGGCTTTCACTTTCACATCATATGTGCATGTATGACTTTATGTATCCATATAAAATCTGAACCCAGAAACAAATGAAAACACGCAACATTTGTCTTTCTGAGGCTGGCTTAATTTATTTGCATAATTATTTACAATCTCATCAATTTTCTTACAACTTACATGCCTGTGTTTGTATTTATGACTGTATCTTAACCGGGTTTCCTTGAGCCACTCTGTTAACAAGTGTCTAAGTCTATGCCACTGTTAGCCATGTAGAAGTGTTGCTGTGGCGTGTTCAGAGGGGTCCCTTAAGTGAATACCCAGGAGTAGTGCAGCTAGGGCCTGTGGTAGGCCTATTTTTAGAGCGTGTTTGTTTGCTTTGGTTTAATTTTTAATTAGCACACAATATATTTGGTTTCTTTATGGCATCTCAGACACAATTTATTTCAATCAAGCCTTCTCCTTCCCCATCCCCCTGCCCCTCCTCATGCCCTCCCAACCCTGGGTGCCTTTCATCTGCTGTTCTGCCGCATGTGTCTGGCCACACCAGCTTCTTCCTCAACACCTCTTTCTCCCTCTTACGATCCATTTTCTAGTTTCATGACCTATAACCATGCTGATCCCCATATATATACATACACATAAACATTCAAAGCTAGGATCCACATATGAGAGAGAGCATATGGTATTTGTCTTTCTGAGTCTGGATTATCTCACTTAATATAATAATTTCCAGATCTATCCTTTGTCCTGCAAATTCCATAATTTCATTTTTCTTGAAAGCTGAATAAAAATTCCTTTGAGTAAGTACACCACATTTTCATTATTCATCCATCGACTGATGGCTATCTAGGCTGATTCCATTTCCTCGCTATTGTCAATAGAGCAGCACAAATGGTCAATAAATTTTTTTAATGTTCAATGTCCTAAGCCATCAGGGAAATGCAAATTAAAACTACTCTGATATTCCCTCTCAATCCAGTTATGGTATCATCAAAACAAAAATGACAGTGAATGCTGGTGAGGATGTGGAGAAAGATGAACCCTTCTTCACAGGTGGTGGGAACGTACACTGGCATGGTAATTATGGAAATTACTATGGAAGTTTCTCAAAATATTAAAAATAGAACCTACCATATGGCTCAGTTATTCCACTCCTGAGCATGCACCCAAAGGACTCTGTATCCTACTTCAGAGGTACTTGCACATAAATAAATGTTCACTGCTGCTCTTCACCTGTGTTTTTTATCTTTACAAAATATAAATGATTGGGCCAAAGGTGGTGGTACATGCTTTAATCCCAGCACAGGGGAGGCAAAGGCAGGAAGATTTCTCTGAGTTTGAGGCCACCCTGGTCTACGTGTGAATTCCAGGTTAGCCAGGGCTTCATAGTGAGACCCTGTCTCCAAACACAAACAAAACACAAAAAAACAAAATACCATGGCTGTATGTATGTATGTATGTACACATAGGTATATGTATTTTTTTCAGTACTGAGGCTTGAAGACAGGGAGGGGCTTGAACATACCAGACAAACGCTTACTGCTGACATCAGCCACCAGCTCATTGCTGCTTTTCTTCTAGTTATTTCGGGAATCTTAATACTGATTTCCATGGTGACCAAACAAGTCCACATTCCAACAAGCAGTGTGTACGCATCCTCACCAGTAGTTACTGTCTCAGTGACTGCTGTTCTGACGGATGGGAGCTGGAATTCCGGGATAGTTTTGATTTGCATTTTTTCGTGTCTGGCGAGGTTGAACATTCTCTCCTATGTCTATTGGGCATTTGTTCTTCATCTTTTGAGAAGTGTCTGCTGATCATTTCACTGAGTTGTCTGATTTCTTGTTACTTAGCTTTTGTGGGGTAGAGGAGTTCTTGGTATAGCATAGATACTGATCCTCTGTCAGATGCACAGCTAACAAAGCTTCTCTTCTATTCTACAGGCTGGCTCTTCACTTGACGCTTCCTTTGCTGTGCAGGAGCTCCTAAATTTCATGGTATTCCTCCTGCCCGCTCTTTGAAATATTTCCTAAGTAACCAGAGTCTTTTTGGCTATCATAGCTTATGTATCTGCCTTAAAGTGTTTTCCCTCCAACAGTTTCAGAGTTTGAGGTCTTCCGTTGAGGTCTTTGACCTATCTTGAGTTGATTTTTGTCCAGGTTGAGAAGCTGGGATCCAGTTTCATTCTTTCACATGAGGTAACCAGTTTTGTCAGTACCATTTGTTGAGGAGGCTGTCTTTACCCCCATTGTGTACTGGGGCATCTTTGTCAAAAAATCAGAGAGTTGGAACTGTGTGGGTTTATGTATGAGTGGTCCATTCTGTTCCATCTGCATGTCTACTTTTGTCCTAGAATCATTCTGTTTTCGTTATTATGGGTCTGTAGTAAAAATTGAAATCAGACATGTTAATATGACCCTCCTTCTTCTCTTCTTATAACTTTGATTGAATTCATTGTTTGACAATTTCATAAATGTAGAAAGTGCATTCTAGTTACCGTAATCCCCATCCTCTCTAATCTCCCTCCCATGAAACCTCTCATCCCTACATTCTCTATGTTCTCTCTCAGATATTCATGTCTCCTTGTTTTGGACCCAATGAGTTTAACTGGGGTTATCTGTGTGATCATGGGTGTTTGGCAGTAAGTACAAAACCAAAGATAGTAACAGCCCCTCCCCCAGAATCCACCAGTAGCCAATACTTCAGCAAGGGAGTATGCATGGGCCCCTTCCCAATCAATGATTGACTTTTGATGGGCCCAGTGTTGGGTAGGCCCACTGCAGGCATCCACAGCTGCTATAAGGCCATGCCTGCATTAACTATGCCAAGCCGGAGGATTTCACAGTCTTTTCCCCTATATTCCAGCTCTTACATTCTTTTTACCCCTGCCTCCTCAATGATCCCTGAGCCTTAGAGATGGTGGTATACATGTCCTATTTAGGGCTGAGTACTCAGCTGTCACTTATTCTCAGCACCATGAACAGCAGTGCATCTCTGTATTCACTATATTTATTACAAAGAGGGACTTCTCTGATTAAAGCTGAGAGTAGCATTTGTCTATGGGTATAGAAATAAATATTTAAAAGGTAGCTTGGGACCAAAACAATTTAGCTAAACAACAGTAGTAAATTGACCCCTAGGGCCTAAGATTCTTCAGCTATGAGTTTTTTAATGAGGTTTGTAGTATCAGGCTGAATTATTTCTTGTGCAGTAGGCCTCAAACCCAACCCGTGAGCAGTGGATTGCTCTTGAAACAAGCATTATTGTGAAGTTGAGCATTTCTTGTCTGGCAGGTTGGTATTGTAAACCGTAGGGCTCACAACTTAGAAAGACCATTGGTAACAACACACACACACACACATGCACACACACACACACAGAGAGAGAGAGAGAGAGAGAGAGAGAGAGAGAGAGAGAGAGAGAGAGAGAGAGCTTGTATAGCACTTTCTAGTCCCATGAAAACTAGTCATTAGAGAGGAAGTTTCTAGCTAAGTTCCAGCTTGATTTCTCTGAACATGATAAGCAAGGAGTGTGGTGTCTTCAGTAAACAGGGTCTTACCAACTAGCCCTGGTGGGCACCCAAGCAAAGTGGCAAAAGCCTGAATTGTTCTAAAGGAGTCCTGGAGCATCCCTGACCAACAGCACATGAGGATGCACACACCTGGCCCTGGGGTTTTTGTCTAGTAACCCTACCCTTCAGAAGTAGCACTGCTCAGACAAGCAGGATATCTCCTTCTAATGCTTTTTTTTTTCAACTTCCATATTTTTAACTGACTTACAACGAAGCAAGTTTCCACATATTTTCATGCAGCCTTCGTTTTAGTTCAGTCTTCCTCTCTCCCCCTCATCACCCGTCCCTACTCCCCATTTCTGCTTAAACTTTCTCATCTCTGCTTTGATATCTATATTCTGCTCTCCTCCCTCCCTTAGGGCAACCCCCACCCTAATGGTCCCTTGAGTTTCCTTACCTCTTCAGGTACTCAAGCCTCCAGCATGGTTCTTTTTTCTCAGGATTGCTTTAACCACCTAAGATCTTTTGTGTTTCCATGTAAACTTCAAGAATTTTTTTTCTGTGAAGAATGGCATTGGAATTTTAATGGGGCTTGCATTGAATCCATAAGTTACTTGTGATAAAGTAGTCATTTCTGTGACCTATTGTCTAGAAAGAAGGAGTGTCCCCTGCTTTGGATGTCAGACTATTGAAATGATGCATCCCAAGGAACTGGAATTTCCCTCCAGGAATCTCATCTTGGCGGAGGGAAGAAAAGGATGAAAACCTAAGCCGTGTAGCCGGAGGAGAAATTTGTCTTCTTGAAAGAGAACAGCTTGTAGAAGAGACTGGAGCTGAGACAATGAATGGTCAAGGAAGGGTGGGGTCATACCTTGGCCAGGAATGTTTACCTATATATAACTAAACCTTTTGCCAGGACCTTGAGGATAGACTTGGCAGTGGTGGGAGATGGGAAGTGGGTGTTACAGGATCTCTTTTTCCCTCTTCCTCATGTGGACACAATGAATAAATCTTCATTTTTTTGCTTTCACTATTAATGTAGCTTTTTTAATTGGCTTACTAAGAACTGCTGGCTGAGCCTGGCTTGTTAGAGCTTCCAGGGGCACAGGCTTTGACCCTAACACTAATAGGATTTTTACAATATTAATTCCTATAATTTATCATTGTGTTCTTTCCATCTTCGAGGTCATCTTCCATTTCTTCTGTGTTTTAAATTTTTCATTGTAAAGGTCTTTCATTTCCTTGGTTAGGTATACTACAAGTGGTTTTTGTTTTGTTGTTTTGTTTTGTTTTTCTTGTTTGGTTTGGTTTGGTTTTCTGTTTGAGGAAATTGTGAACTAGATTGTTTTACTGAGTTCTTTCTTACCATGTTTGTTATTGGTACATAGGCACGCTACTAATTTTTCTGTGTTCGTTCTGTATCCTGCCACTTTGCTGAGAGTGTTTATCAGCTCTCAGAGACCTCTGGGTGAAGTCCTCAGTGTGTCTATCTATAAAGTCACATCTATAAAAAAAAAAAAGGAGGCATGCTTTAGCGTCTTCCTGTCCTGTGTGCATCCCTATCATCGCCTTCTCTTCCCATGCAGGGCTACCTGAGACTTCCAGCACTGTATTGAGTAACAGGGAAGAACATGGGCATCATTGTCTTACTCCAGATGTTACTGAAAATGCTTTGAGTCCCCCCCCCCCATTTAACACTACGTTGACTGTAGGTTTGTTGTTTATAGCCTTTATTGTCTTGTCGTTTTTCTTTTTCTTTCTGAACTGAGACGGCCCAGTGCTGGTGTAAGGCAGTCCTAGACTTACAGTCCTTTTGTTCAGAGCAGCAAGTAAGAGAATCAAACAACTGCTAGGTAAAGAGTCCAGTTACCCCATCCCTACTGTCCTCTCTCTCTTGCTCTCTCTCAACAGGGAACTGAATGTCAGGAGTGCTTCCTATGTAGACTTAAAGAACTTATCATTAATATCAGCAGGGATTTTTAATAGATTTTTTTACAGTGCCTTAATAATGCATAACACCTCCCCATGCTCAGAGAGGTAGATTCATCTATCTTACGTTCACACATACTTATACTTCTGTTGCGTCCCCTTTATCACTTCCTACCTCCACTACCCACCTGCTTCTTGTGTGCTTAGCAAATGTCCACTGAAAAGTTACGGCTGTTGAAATGTCCTGGCCTCTGTAAGATATAGCCTCTAAGTAACTCATGTCCTGGCAGAACAATGTTGCTTTCACACTGATCTTCTTTATTACAGTAAAGGCACAAACGATCTTTGAATATTTGGTACCCGGCATTGTGCCTGACAATAGATGATGCTCTATGTATGACTGGCCAGAGAACTGCCATGTGTATCATTCCATATGGAGGAAGCCCAGTTTTGGAAAAGCCATCATTGTTCAGGTACTTATCCTAGAATTCAAACTGAAAGAAGTGTTCAGAAATTGAACCTCTAGTCATAGAATATAGGTCCCATTTCAGCTGACCATCTCTTAAGCAAGCTCACCATTGTAGCAAGCTTTCTCATAGGGCTTTCTTGGACTACCAGCCTGCAAATAATGAAATGGAGACTTATCATTAATTATGAAAGCTTGGCCTTAGCTTAGGCTTGTCCCACTAGCTTTCATAACTTAGATTAACCTGTTTCCATTAATCTATGTTCTATCACGTGGCTCAGTTACCTTTGCTCTGTACTGTATGTCCAACTTCTTCAGAGTCTCACTGGCATCCTCGCCTTTCTTCTTCCCAGAGTTCTTGCTCTCTCTCCCCGGAAATCCCACCTATTCTCTCCTGCCTAGCTATTGGCCATTTATCTCTTTATTAAACCAATCAGAAGGTGCTCTGGCAAAGACATATCCTCACAGTGCACAAAAAGATTATCCCACAACACACCATAGTTCAGACCATATGGACACATCCCTAGGAAGATGACTTTACGACCCTCAGAGATGTTAGAGTATGGTTTTCCACGTCTCTAGCAATAGAAGTTTCTCTGTCTATGCTTCTGTTTCAAGGATAAATTATTCTTATTTTTTTTTTTAAAAAATATAAAAGCACTCCATGCTCATTAAGGAAAATTTGCAAAGTAGAGAAAAGCAGAAGAGAACAAAACTGTTTTCAGTTAGTGCCTCACTATGTAAATAGTGGGGTTGTAATATTTTAGAGTATGAATTACTCTCTTACTGATGCAATGTAATAAAAGCCAGATGACAGCACGTGCTGTATACCAAAATAAGAGCCAGATCTCACGGAAAACACGTAGGTGGGTGTCATAGTCAGTTTCTGAAAAATACATGCAGTCAGTTACTCCAGGCTCAGCCACACTGTGGGAGAGAGTGAGAGTTAGTGTGCACTCATGAAGAGTGCATGGTACTAACCCTGAAGTCAGGACAAGCTCCAGACCATGTTCCCTCCAGTGCCTGTTTATGCACTTACTGGCCAGTACCTCAGACTGCAGGGGTAGATGCAAAGCCCTTCATAAACGTTACAGAACCTCTCCAAGCCCCATGAGCTCTGTGGCTGGCTTCCCCTGTGCTGCCGGAAGATCAGTGGTGCCTGACACTGCACCTCTATGTCTATTCCGTTCGTCTGGCTTTATCTGGTCATGCAGGCACTGTATCATGTTTACACTATCACAGGAAGAGTGGGTACAGTAAGTAAGAGAGAGAGAGAAAAGGTAAAAAGAATAAAGCCACATAACCCCACAGTGTATTGTTTTACCATTGTTCTCTTCTATTAGTGGTAATCAGTGTTCAGTACTTTCCACGTCCGATTTATAAGTTGAGCTTTATCGTAAGCATGCATATGTAGGAAAAAATATATATATACACATAAATATGTGGTTGCATTAGTTGCTTATTAGTTACTTTTGTGTTGCTGTGATAATACAACATGACCAAAAGTGACTTAGAGAAAAGCTCATTTTGGCTTAAAATTCCAGAGGGAAAGTCTGTACTTGGGCTGGAGAGAGGCATGGCAGCAGGCAGCTGGAGCAGGAAGCTGAAGGATCACACCTTCAACCACACTCAGGAGGCAGAGAGAGCAAACTGAAAGCATGGGGCTATGCATTCTCCAGGCCTGACCCCAGTGACATGCTTCCTTCAGCAAGGTTGTACTCCTCAAAGTTACGTAACCTCTCCAAATAGCATTACCAACTGGGAACTGCGTGTTTAAACACAAGAGCCCATGGGGAGAGTTCTCATTCAAACCACCACCATGTTTCAGGACTGTGTATGGTTTCAGTTACACACTGGGATCTTGACTATCCCTTGCAGATAAGGGAGGAGTACAGTAAGTAGCTCAAAAAAGCTTTCGGACGAGGAAAGTATACCATTAGGATGCTCTACCAGAGAGCTGACCCTCCTTCATCTTCATGAAGCGACTAGCCCTGACAAAAGTGTGTCCTGACTTCTTACCACTGCAATGGCTTCCTATATGTGCAGAGACGTTTGTTTTAGTTGTTAGAAGTGGGGTTTTTTTGTTTTGTTTTGTTTTTTTTTTTTTGGTTTTTCGAGACAGGGTTTCTCTGTGTAGCTTTGCGTCTTTCCTGGAGCTCACTTGGTAGCCCAGGCTGGCCTCGAACTCACAGAGATCCGCCTGCCTCTGCCTCCCGAGTGCTGGGATTAAAGACGTGCGCCACCAACGCCTGGCTCAGAAGTGTTTTTTGAACCCAGAGTAACGTACCACACTTGCAACTAAAGTGGGCTTACCTCTGCTCTTTACCAGACACGAGCCGGCTTCTGAACATACAATGAAGCAAGAGGCAGTGTGGCTAAAAGACAACCCTGCCTCCCTGTGTGAGGACCACAATGTGACATTTACTGATGTGCCAGTGCTCATGAGCACATGTACTGATGTGCATGTGCTCAGCGTTTTTTCAGATCTAAGATATCTAATCTTCATAACAAAGTATGAATTAGCCAGTGTTTCTTTTCATCTCCAAAAGAAGAAACCAAGACTCATACCTATGCATTTTCCTAACTCACACTCCTGGGATTTTAAGCAAAAGCTCAAAACCCACACCCCATCAATGTGACAGAGTTAACAGTGAGAAGCCTTTTACTGAGGGTGGAGAATGTGGAGTTCAAGTTCACTGCTGTCTACATCGCCCACTTTCTCTGTTAACTCTGGTTCAGGAGTGACCTGTCACAGGAGGCTGTTCAAGTCAGACTGCTCCAAGTGGATGACTCCTCAGCTTCCTGGGGCCCTACTTGGAGAGATGCATTTAAATTCTGTCTTTCCTTCCAGCTAAGCTTCAGACTTAGCTTCCTCCTTTATGGAGAATGCAAGGAAGGACTAGAGGAATAGATTTAGCTGTAGATTCAGCCAGACTCCTCTCTCTCTCTCTCTCTCTCTCTCTCTCTCTCTCTCTCTCTCTCTCTCTTTCTCTCTCTCTCTCTCTCTTTCTCTTTCTCTCTCTCTCTCCTGTGGCTTCAGGTATATGTGTTGTTATTTTTGAGCTCTAGTTCCTTGTCCACATACCGTAGCTCTCTCACAGGAGTGTTGTGGTTTCTCACCTCAAAAAGGTCATTCACCACAAGTGAGTTCAATCCCTTTCAGAGATGAATGGATGGTTCAACTAATGCAAATCAATAAATGTAATGAATCATGCAAATAGACTTAAGGATAGAAATCACACTATTATATTAATAGATGTAGAAAAGGCTTTTGACAAAATCCAACATCTCTTTATGATGAAACAAGGAAGAAACTAGGAATATGAGAAACATATCACTGTTGGCTTGTCCAACTTTGACATGATGATTTTTAATGTTATCTGATATTTTATTTTGTTATGTTTAGCTGTTATCTCCTAGAAACTGGTTCTTTTCTAATGAGAGAGAGAAATGGAGTAGATCTGGATGGGAGAGGAGGTGGGGAGCAACTGGGAGGAGTAGAGGTAGAGGAAACCCCAATCAGATAAAAAAAAACAAAACAGCAACAAAAACTGGATTCCGAAGATGGTAAGTTTTAAAGGCATGGGATTTGTGTTATTTCCCTTGACAACATTTGAACCAACTCAGGTAGGATGTTATTAAGCATAAATGTCATTCATCCTAAAAAAGAAACTATGAAAAGACAACTACGAAAAAACTGCAGATGCTCACCCCAGGTCCTGAAGGCACAACCTCACCTGGGCTGTTTGAAGCGGTTTGTACCACACCTTTTGCGATCACAGAATCTGACAGACTCCAGATGGCTCTGAAACCATTTCCACATTGGTCAGAAGGAGAGCACTTCCCCTGGTGGAAGATCTACTGTGACTGATGCTGAGAGGCAACACCATGATTGGACAAAACCAGAAACCTGGATGACTGAGGTCAGTACTAAGAAGCAAGGGTGTAATTGGCTCAAATAAGCAGCTATGGCTGGCCCCAAAATAAATGGCTCTGATTGACCCAAATACATGGCTGTGACTGGTCTAAACACTACTGTTCAAGCTCACTTAGTGAATCATCTGGGAGACATCTGGGCCCTGGCTTCCACTGGAAACCACCACATGACAGCTGAAGAAGTGGTAGTGGGACTCTCCCGCCTGGTAGATGACTCCACCCACCTGCCATTGATCCAATAGTCAGAGGACAACCTCTCACTGAGCAATCCTGGAGATAGATATATAGATAGATAGATAGATAGATAGATAGATAGATAGATAGATAGATAGATAGATGATAGATAGATAGATAGATATCCAACACAAATTTCCCAAGTGGTCTGTTGAGTGCCCAGCTCCTGAGCAGCTATAGATCCTTTGACTCACATACCTGTCTCTGTCCAGAAGAAAGAAAGAAAGAAAGAAAGAAAGAAAGAAAGAAAGAAAGAAAGAAAGAAAGAAAGGAAGGAAGGAAGGAAGGAAGGAAGGAAGGAAGGAAGGAAGGAAGGAAGAAAGAAAGAAAGAAAGAAAGAAAGAAAGAAAGAAAGAAAGAAAG
>CABHPH010143951.1:0-25802 GCA_902168325.1 Peromyscus nudipes | reverse complement strand
GTTAACTGGCTTTACCTAGCCTCAAACTCTTGTACTCCTCAATCATCTATTCTCACTGGCTAGGCTAGTCAAGTTACTGTTTGAACCATCTCAAATCTACGCGCTTGACAGTCCTCCTGCCCCAGAGTATGGCATAACTGCTTTATTCCCTTTTTGACTCAAATGTTTCCTCCGCCAGGATGCCACACACTCTCTCTCACTCCCAAATAAACTGATTTATTGGGCCCACCCTTAGAGTTTTAATGCTCTGTAACTTCCATACTGAAATCAAGTTCACTTTCGAGTCTACGATTCGCGAGTCAAGTCCAGAAGGATAAAGATCGTGCACCTGTGCCATGGCATCCTGACTCACACGCACCCTATGTCTTGCATCTCCCACCTCTCAGCACTGGTTTTCAGCTTCTTGCTTCTCGGCCTCTGCTTGGGGGCCACCGCTATACACTTCATCCTCAGCACAGAGTCAGGACAAGGTCAGGTCGAGCAGGGAACCAAGTATAAGAGTAACAAGATGATGCCCTCCACACTAGGAAGGCCATCAGTCACCATGAAAGGACATCAGCGCCCAAAAGAGCACATATCGAATGGATAGAAAAATATCCTGACAAAAGAGGGAAAACAGATTTCCACCCCCGCCAAAGACCCTACATTTTCGTTTGATGGAGGCCCCACAATTTGTATAACCTGCTATGCCCCAAAATTACTCGGTCACGACATCAACTTTGATCTTCATTATACTTTCCAATAATTTTTTGTTGCCTGACTTGTCTTTATCAACTCTCTCCATCTCAGCAGTCGAGTTTTAAATCAGTGGCTCTAGATCAAAAGCACGCCCTTTCTATTTGCCATTAGATACAAAATGCTCGTCTCATTAGGTAAGGCAGCTTGCGACAAGAACGTCCTTCCTAATCAAAAGAAATGACTGCACTCCTTGCTTTTCAGTTCATCGGCTAATGCTTCCTTCTAAAGGAGTCGGTAATGAACTGTCCAAAGTAGCAACCTGTGCTTTAGCACGCCAAACACAACTGAATGACGTTAGAAAAATAAGTCAGAAATGGAGAGAATTAAAGCATTTCTGAGTACAGCTTGGGTAAATTTATAAAAGGTTTTTAATTGGCATATTTGATTGAATTACAATTGTGCATTTATATAAAGAGCAGAGGGTTGTTTATTCATTTCCCGGGATGATCAGCCCATTAGTTATGAAGTAAGTGGCACTTGCTATATCTTCACTTATGATCTCCCAGAAAGACATTTTAGCTGGGAACTTTTTGGGATCAAACTATTCTCGTGGCTTTTCTTCATCTTACTTCATTCCTCACAGTCTAAATAAAGGAGATCCATCAACACCTGTGTACAGTTGAAAATTGGAGGCTGGGAGTTACACAGAGCTGTAATTACCACTTCAGAAATGTGCCAAATTGCCTTTACATGAGCATTTAACCAATTTCTCTCCTTTTGAGAAAGCATCCTTGATCAGAGAGAGACCTTCACCTATACATGAATACCCAGCTAATGGCTAAGCTGAACGTTTGTAATTACTTAAAATAGATGTCAACATGACTGTAGAAGCCGTTTCGTCTTGTCTGATTGCTGTGTGGCTACTCTCGATGTTTCTACCTGAAACACAAGGTTCTCAAACTGCAGTTGAAGATGTGGGGGATATGATTTGAAAACAAAGTAGCAAAAATGTCAAAAAGTACTCCAGGGGCACAACAGATTACGCAAATCACAGGGCCTGTCCAAATGAAAAAAGTGCAGCCTTTTTTTTAAACTGAGATATATCCCTCTTTTTAGCAGAGAGGGTTCATACTTTCTCTTGACCTGCCATGTCTTTTCACCTTTACCTATTCCAGTGCCAGAGGCAGAATACAGAAAAACTAGCTCTTTCAGCAAATGTTCCAGATGACTTTCAAGAAAATGAGTTTCAGAGAAAACTTAGGAAAACGGTGTTCTGGGAATTCTGTTTGGAAGGGTGACCTTCAAAAGACCATTGTCAGATCATACACTCCAAAGCTCCAAATTCATTGCCTTCGAAATGAAGCTCATGGGACTTGTGCCATCTCGGAGCTTCCGGTCTGAGCCTAGCAGCCTTGGCGGTGGTCACTCTTGTTCTCTCGCCTTCCATGTTCTAGTTTGCTAGGGACACGCCTTCCAGAATCTCGGCCACTCCCTTGCCATATCATCCCAGGGACTTTGCTTCAACCTGAGCCAATGGCTACTACCAACCACGACATTTTGTCTTCCGATTCTGCTCCTTCGAGTGTGATCATTTCCCTGCAATGCTCTTTCTCCCTCTCCATCTATCTATAATCATGTACCCATCACCTATTATCTTCATTCATCTCTTCTTAGGTGGTTTAGATCAGATTATGTCTCTCTATGAAAATAAGGACGATAAGAGGGGTCAGTTCTTAAAATTCATTTTTTCATACTTCCATTACAATCTCCACAGGACTGAAGAAGGTGGTTTTGTAGTCATACTGAGGAGAAACTGAAGTTTGAGGAGTTCCAAAAACTTTGCTAGAGTCGCACAGCAAGTAGGTGATGGGCAGAGATGCTAAATCAGTTCTGAGTGACTCCCAAATCTATGCTCCAAATTTCTTTGAAAATTTAGGGTTGCTTCAGTGGTTTTTCCCAGGAGTTCTTCTGGGAACCTATGGAGACCCTGGCACATCACATCACACTGTCCGATCTTATTTCCCTTAGAGAATCTTTATTCACTTAAGTACATTACTTAAAGGCAAGCGGTATCTTTTCACTATTACAGCCTAAAGATTGAGCACAAGTTTTAGTATGCTGTGGACATATCGATGAATTAGTAAATAAGTAGGTGAATGAATAAAACTAATTCCATCTTTTAATTGGACAAATTTCTGGTATACAAGAATAGGTGGAAGACACAATGATCTTACTTCATATGTTGCTCATAGATACATGGGGAAGACAGATAAACACACAAGGAATTTGATCTAACAGGGTCTTTGAGAGCATCCCGAAAAGTTTCACAAAGGAGATAGAACATACTGCACAGAATGTATTAAACAGACAGATGTTTTCATAAGTCACTTTTTTTCTAAAGTTACAGAGGAGAGTAAAAAGAATCTAGAATAAGTAAATAACTGGAAAATGATTCAACTTCTGGGATATGGGATTGAAAAAGAAAACCCTGAGAGGTGAGGCAAGAATGAGGGACAACAGTCTAATTAGTAAGAACCCAGCAGAGCAGCGGAAAGATATCTGAAAAATTTTGAAGTACAGCAGACATAGGAAGCCAGATTTCCATATGGGGAAAGCCACTGTTGCTACAGTGGGTGGAATGGAATAAAGGTGGGGGCTTAGTTGGAATATTAGGAAGACAGATTGGAGGCTACTGGAGGAACTCACATAACAGATTTTGGTTCTCAAAGCCAGAATGCTGATCATGGGGAGGAAAAATAGTAGACATAATTGAAATATGACAATAGACAATATAAGCAGAAGATGCAAGCAAGGTATGGTTTATCAAAAACCCACACAGAATAACAAAGAAAACAATCTAGATCTTCTAACAACATATATTCAGAGTTATCCAAAACATTTCTAGTCTGTTTTCTCTATCAATAATATAAGTTAGGATTATCATAAAGGAAAGAATTCACTAACCTGTTTGTAAGGAGCATCATTGAGGTAGATTTCAGTGTCCCCAATGGATATCAAAACACTTTTAGAACAAACAATATCATTGTCAAAGCATTTCTTGTTCTGGGCAATCACAGATATATCAGAATCATCTGTACTCTGAAATATGTCAAGAACATTTCATTGGCACAAATGTATACTATATATAAATTGTAGTTACTTTTATTATTCAAGGCAACCAAGATTTATAATGGCTTACATTATAAATTGAAAAAGATCATACTATTAAGGCAAAAATAAAAATTATACTTAGCTGAAAATGAGAAAATATTCTAATGAAATATCACAGTCTTTAAATAATTAGCCTAATATGTTTTAAATGTTTGTTCTAGCAAAGCTTTTTAGGTCCATCATAGCTCCAATTGTCAACTACTATCATCTCTTTATCATATATGACCACTAATATAAGTCACTTAGAGAGATTTGACCTATTTTCATTTTTATCTTGGGGAATTTTCTGGGCTGGTTACTACCTCCAAGGATGAACTGAAGCAGTTGCACAATTGTGCCATGTACTAGCAGACAAAACAAAGCATTTTATTTGAGGGTTTGCTTTGAACTTCATGGTGTCTCGTGTAATTCCTGTAACATTTGGAATTGATTTTTATTGAAAAATGGCATTTTATGGTGGAAGAAAACTGTCTCTCTGGAAGAAAACTTTTTAAACATTAAAGTTATTTTAAGTCAAAACGTTGGAACATGAACATGCTGAGACAGACATGGGTGGCTTCATCAAAGGCAGCTGGATAGTGGAGATTTGATCTCTATATTCAGACTTTCAGATCTCACATTCTCTCGTATCCATTCACTTAGTATCATTGTGCAAGTGCTCATAGCCCGTCCCCCAAGAACTCATCAAGTTATAGTGGGATTACAGCACTTCCTTCCCCCCAACACACTTCAATTCCAGCAGTGTGGAAAAACTACGTGTCACACGGCCCTGATGAGGACAGTGTAGAGCTGTGGCTGGTGATGCCTGCTGGATACGATGCACAGGTGTACAAGTGAGAGCTAAACCTTGAACTGTCGGCAGCCCTCAGGACAATCCCCACAATCAGCTGTCTCACTAGAGTGTCCAGGAGGTCCCTTGGTGTCAGCATTGTGTGTGTACCTGTTCCAGTCTGTGTGATAAACATTCCTTCCCCACCCCACACAAATGCCTCGTGTACCAGCAGGCGCAATATTCCAGTGAATCACTTCTTGATATGTGCTCATGTATCAGAGTTCAACCTACAGCTATCTTTTCAAGCAATAAGAACCATCAACCTTAAGCAATGTCATAGGCCACCACCGGACAGTGACACTATCCTGTTGTTAACTGGCTAGGCCAGGACTAGTCATCAGTGTTCTGCCTCGATTTCCTGTGGCTGGTTAGGAGTACTTGAGAGGCGTGGGACTTAAGTTTATCTTGTTGAGATGATCCCATAACAGTTGGGAGTACTGCGTACTGAGACCACAGTGTTTTCCTTCAGTTGTGATCTCACTGACTTTCCATGGAAGCCACTGCCATGGTGGTAAACTGGCTCTGAGTGCCATTTCTGGGATGACAGTGATCTAAATGCACAATTAGGGATGTCTCTCTCACCTTGTAAAAAAAATTCAAATGGATCCATGACCAAAGCATACGACCTGAAACTCTGAAGTCATCAAGAAAAAACACTCTAAGATATATGCAGATGTAAGTGATTTCTGAAAAGTATTCCAATAGCTCGTGGAATAATACTAAGAATGGAAAAATTAAATTACATAGAATTTAAAAGCTTATTCACAACAAAGAAATCAAAGTAAAGAAACAGTCAACAGAATGGGAGAAAGTCTTTGCTAGCTATACATATGACAGAAAATTAAGAGTATAGACAGAGCAAAAATAAATAAATACTAAAACCCACATTATATGGTCAATAAATGTGCTAATGAGATTAACAGACAATTTCCAAAAGATGAAATACAAATGGAAAAAAGTATTCAACATCCTTAGCCATCAGAAAATGCAAACTATAAAATTATATTAAGATTCCAACTCAACCCAGTCAGAATGGCTATCCTCAAGAAAGCATCTGACAGAAGATAATGACGGAGAGAAGGACAAAGGGGAAGCTTTCTAGACATGGAAGAGGATATAAACTGGTCAAGGCACCAGGAAAATCAGTATGAAAGTTCCTCAAAAATACTAAAACTAGGTCTTCCAGGTGATACAACTGTACCCCTTCTGAGTATACACCTGGAGGACTCCAAATCAACACACACACAGAGATGCAGCACTGTTCACAAGAGCCAACCTTTAGACTCAGCCTGGGTTTCCATCAGGAGATGAATAGATAAAGAAAATGTGAGGAGCACACACAGATGCAAATGCAGGAGTTTTACTCAGCCACAAGAAGAACAAAATCTCATCACCTGTTAGAAAGTGAATGCATTGGTAGATCTTCAAGACTGAGTAAAACAAGTGAGGCATACAAATATGTATTGTCTCTCACCTGTGGATCCTAGGTTTTACATAGATGCCTTAAACCATTTACGCACACACACCCATTCACAATACACACATGTACAACACATGCACATACACAAACACACATGTGCATGCACACACGCACAGGCACATGAGGTGACAGATGAAGGGCTACTAGAAGAAGTAGATTAGCAGAGGTTAGAAGGGCTCCCCATCAAGATGTTCAAAGTATGTGGTACACTTGCAGAATTTCTTTTATGAAAAGCAGCACTGTGAACAATGAATATACATTGATTAAAAAAAAACTTTTTTTAAAAAAGAGGGACAAATTGATTCCAAGGTCACTCATTTTATAAGCTGCAAAGATGGAATTGAGAATCTTAATTTGTTCTTGTTTGTTTTGGTTTTGACAATGCCATGAGTAATGAAATTCGTAATAGTTCTAGAAATGGTTGAGGAGAAAAGCCCAACTTGTAATGACTCCCTCATTCCAGAGAACATAACTGAACCATGCGCACCTAAATCTATGCTTTACTGAACCCCTTTCCTTCCTCACTCACACTTAGCACATCCTCTGCAGCGTCAAAGTTCCTCACTCTAAGGGCTTTTGTGGATGAATTTCCAAAATGGCCCTTCTCTCTCCCAGAGTCAAAATTATTGATCCCTAACCCTTTCCTTAACTTCAATGGTGAGGATTTCATCAAAAGGAAAAGAAGGGTGGTGACATTCATGGTATCCGCTCTAGACTGAGAAGTGGGGTGCAATGATGAACGTAAAGTAGAGATGGGCCTGAGTTCATTGAAACCTTAGGTTGGGGTGGGACATTATCATGTCATCACAAAAATTTCAAAGCATCACATCAGTTTCCTGGATGTTTTATTTAGAGAGAGATGAGGGTTTGTTTTCCTGATGATGAAAGTGTTATTAAAAGCGTATGGATTTTCACGTTAAATTCTCTACACACAGATTTTGACATTGCTAGCAATAGGTGCCCTAAATCAATATATTTCCTACTTGGGCTGAATTATTCTTGGTTTGTTGGTAATTACAGTGGCAGTACCTACAGGAGAGGGTTTAGTGAACAGCGCTGACAGAGTAATTAATGTGTCCGTGTGATTCACTTCTCCTTGATGGGTGCTGCGAGCTCTTGGCTTCTTCCTGAACAATCCTTCTGCACAGCATTGCCTGGACTTTGAAAAGCAGCATAATAAGCGCCATTAAGATGATTATAGCATTGTTCTACTAAAAAAAAAATTAATGCCACACTTTTATGTTTTTATGAATGGTTTTCAAGGCAGAAGAGAGTACATAATGCAGGGTTCTGTTTGTTCTTCCTCTTAGGAAGAGTTATTCAGATTAAAAGGCGAGAAAAAGAGGGCTACGAGGCTTCTATTACAATTACACTTCTGTTACTGTTAATCAAAGTATCTCAGTGTTAGCGCTGTTCTTTATATTGAATCAGAAATGTCAAGAAATATTCTATATTACACGGTCTGTCTCCTAACACCCTGCTCTGCTGACAGAAACCTGAAACAGTAGCGATGCTAAGAGTTATGTCTATAATTCCCACTCTTGATCTACTTCAAGTTAATATTAGGTTTGGAAATAATGTGGCAGAGTTACTAGGCAACACAGGAACAATTCAAAGCTCAATGGAAAAAGGTCAATATCAAGGCTCTTTTTTCTCTCCCTTCTAAAAGCTCTGATAGACAATAGTCCTCCAAATGATTCCAAAACTCAACCTGTTGGCACCATTCAAAGTATGATAGTATTGTGTTTGACAGGCCACTGTCAACACCTGTCCCATATAAGCCTGAACCCCCTTTAAGGTGAACCATTCCACACAAAGTCCCTGCTGACAGTTACCTACGAATCAACAAATAATAAAGCAGAATTTATAGCTGCAAGATGTTATGAAATCATGGCAATGTAGAATTTCATGAGAGCAACACACATAAAAATATGGAACCCATAAGAGCCAGCGTCTTAAGACAACTGGAGAAAAGAGGTACAAAAGTAGATCAGGTGATCAGAAACAGAGGACCAGAAATCAGAGAAGTTAAAGAAGACAAGAGTGACTTCAAAAAAGTAGGATGAAAACTAAAAATGTTTAGAGGAGGCTGCTCGGTCAGTAGAGTGCTTTCTGTATAAGTATGAGGACCTGAGTTTGGTTACCAAATCCCTTTAAAAAAAAAAGCCTGGCACAGTACAGTAGCATGTATTTATATTTTCAGTTCTTAGGAAGCAGAGAAATAAATTCCTAGAGCACAATAGCTATTCAGGAGAGCCAAAATTTTTATCTCAGTTTCAATGAGAGACCCTGTCACAAAGTATACACCAGGGAAATATTTAGGAAAATATCCAATATCTGCTTCTGGCTACTACACACCCACATGTACACACACATACACACACACATACACACACACAAACACACACACACACACACACACACACACACACACACACACACATACTCCAGAAAAAAATCCTTAAATGATTTCACATCCAGGTAATTATTGTCTTTTCTTCATAGTTTCATATAAGTTTAATCATCATCATCATCATCATCATCATCATCATCATCTCCCTATTACCTGTAGTTGGAAGTTTTTCTGTGTCCTGCCTGGTCCACAGCCACTCAAACCCAAGTAAAAACACAGAAGCTTATATTAATTAGAACTGCTCAGCCATTAGCTCAGGCTTACTACTGACTAGTTCTTACACTTAAACTCAGCCTATTTCTGTTCATCTATATGTTGCCACATTTTCTGTAGCTTTACCTGCGTGCCATTACATGCTGATCCCTGGACAGTGGGCTGGCATCTCCTCACTTAGCCTTCCTCTTCCCAGAATTCTCCTTTTCTGCTTATCCCATCTATATTTCATACCTGGCTACTGGCCAATCAGCATTTTATTAAACCAGTGTACAAAAGCATTATCCCACAGCAATTACCCAAGGTTCAAATGAAGCTAGGCCCACATTAATTTCTGTTCATCACTGTACCCCAATTTCTCAGTCTAGGACTGACATTATAGAAAACACACAGGGCATAACTGATATGAAAACTTAGGTAAGGTTTAGAAATTTCAGAGTGATGAAATCAGAAAGCTCTCAGGGGGTTAAAGAAACCAGTAACATTTAAAGGATCTGCTAAGGAGAACATTGAAATCCTAATCTAAGACAAGTTATGGGAAGAGGTCTAACAGGTCCTGCTACTTGCTCTGGGTTCACAGAATTAGAGTTCGACTCTGAAATCTGAGAAATAAAATAATATATTTCCTGATTTTGTGAGTTTGTAGCATAGGTCAGGATGCTGGAAGTTTGGGGTTTTGTAGAGTGTCTTTTTTCTTAAATCATATCTTGCCTCACAAAATATAGTTATGACCTTCTCTCTAAATCTGTCTCAAGCCACAAAAAATAACATGCTATGTACTGTTGGGGTAAAACAATCTAAAATCAATAAAGTAACAGAGTAGTTTAATTGTGGAATTCTAACAAGTATTTATTCATTATTATTATAGCAAGGGAGATACCTGGAACTTGGTTGTATTAAGAAAACATTCAGTCTAATGATGACCAAAATCAAACCTAACTTCTTTCAGTGGTGAGATGTAGCATGAGTCTTAAAAGTTCTTATTAATAAAATCAAACCTGAGCCAGGTATTGGGGTGAACACTGGAAGGTCAGAGAGACAGAATAAGCCACAGCTATCTCACCTCGCCGAATCCTCAGCTGGTCTTGTTTCCTCAGACTGGATGCCCCGAGCCCTCATCCAGAATGGGTCTCAGCTGAACTGCTGCTAGAAGCCTGAATGCTTAACCAGCCACATGCTTCTCCAGGCCAAATGCCTACCCAGGCCAAATGCTTCTAGTTTCTGGTCCTCATGCCTTATATACCTTTCTGCTTTCTACCACCACTCCCTGGGATTAAAGGTGTGGCTTTCTGGGATTAAAGGTGTGTATCACCGTGCCTGGCCGTTTCCAATGTGGCCTTGAACTCACAGAGATCTAGAGGGATTTCTGTCTCTGGAATGCTAGGATTAAAGGCGTATGCTACCACTGCCTAACCTCTATGTTTAATATTGTGGCTGTCCTGTTCTCTGACCCCAGATAAGTTTATTAGCATACATAATATTTTGGGGAACACAATACCCCCACAGTGAGACCTAACTTCCTTCAATGGCAAGACCTAACTTCCTTCAATGGTAAGGTCAAAGAACAGTGTACCTTTAAAATAAAAGTGTTAATTTTTTAAAAGTCCAGGCATGAAGTAAAAGTGGATACTTTATGAATTAGATTACCAGATCCTCCTTAGGAACCAAAGAAACTCAAGGTAAATTTGACCAAGGGTCAAAGCATTGCAGTCTGCAAAGATAAGGCCTGGGTGCAATCAATATAAAGATGGAGAACTGGCTGACAGGAAAAAGTGAAGTTGTTCTACAGAGGCTCCCTTGACCCTAGAGCCCCCAGTCAGAGGGTGGCCAGCTGCCACCTTCCCCTCTCAAAAGAAGCACAGTATTTCCAGAAGGAAGACTGTGCCATGGGAAGTCTTGGCACATGGTGTGAGCATAAACAAATACTATCACTAAAAAGGTGAAGCTGAGAAGAATTTAAGCACTGAGAAATTGGGCATAATCATATTTCAAGACTATGAAAAATTAGCCTGCATTGGTTAATCACTAAGTCATCTTTGGCACACAATATTATGTTTTATGATCAAATGAAATGGCTTCTCTTTTTAGATTTTTGTTTTATTAGCTTATCATGAGTGCTATAGTCAATTTGTCCTGAAACATTTGGGGCCTGGTTATAGTTTTATTAATTTCAGTAAAATGTGCCATGGTGAAATCATAAACAATTTTCCTATTTTATTACCAAGAGTAAGTTCATTTTCTTCAAGCTACCAATAACATTCAGTAAACATTTAGCTCTAAAACCTTTAAACACTGTTCTTTTTAAAAAGAACATTGCCAGATAAATAGGCACACACGATTCTAGAACTGGTGCTCTTCAAATCGTCCTTCACTAAGTGAGCTGATCATCAACGAGACATTGAACTAATGGTTTAAGTGGGATTGCCTCTAATACACTGAGAAAATGATTCCTATGGTGCATTTTTTGCACACGGGAAGACAATCTTTTGAAATAGGACAGGATATATTCACCTTAACTTGAGGATATGGTGTCAAACTAAGATGACTGTAGGATACAGATACTCAGGAGATTGGCTCTGCTCCTTTGCAGTACCAGTAAGAAGTGACTTACAATCATTCAGCATCGAGTACTAAACTATACTTTCCTGATCTAAACAAACACTCTACGTAAGAATGTTTTCTGCATGGTCACCTGTTTGAAAATATTGTGGTTGGCCTCATCAGAGAAGCTTCTCCTCGCAGTAGATGGCAACTAACACAGACTTTCAACTAGTCTGTGTGCACAGGATAAAAGATTGTGGAGTGCTCAGTCCTAAATGGGTTGTACATATCACCCCACTACCCCAGTGTTCAGAGATCTTAAGCAGCAGGGGATGAAAAAAATTATAAAGGCCAGCAGTGATGGGTAACAACAAAGAAATGGCATTTTCCAGACATAACAGATAGTTTCACAGATGAATTCACCACAGGGATTGTGATAAAATGCACAAGACTTGTGCAAGCTTATGCCAAAAAAACATCCCAGGACAGAGAAGAGAAGGTGGGCATAAAATCCCAAGACAGAAGATGAAAGATGGGCCCAAAATCCCAGCACAGAAGAGGGAAGGTGGGCACAAAATCCCAGCACAGAGGAGGAAAGATGCACACATGATTTCAGCACAGACGAGGGAAGATGCTGTGGGATATCTTTCTGTACACTGTGAATATATTTTACTACCATTGGTTAATAAAGAAGCTGCTTTGGCCTATAGCAAGACAGGATATAGCCAGGCCAGAAATCCAAGCAGAGATACAGGGAAAAGAGGGCAGAGTCAAGGAGATGCCAGAAAGCCACCCAAGAAGCAAGATGTGAAAGTACCAGTAAGCCACCGGCCACATGACAATACATAGGCTAATAGAAATGGGTTAATTTAAGATGTAAGAGCTAGCTAATAATAAGCCTGAGCCACAAGGCAAACAGTTTGTAATTATTATTAAGCCTCTGAGTGATTATTTTATGAGCTGCTGAGGGACCAAGCGGGACAGAGAAAAGGCTCCAGCTGCAGGAAGATGGGCACAAAATCCCAGCCCAGAGTAGGGGAGGTGAGCACAAAATCTCAGTCCTGGCTGAGGAATTACTGACATTTGATAGCTGTTGGTAAAGGAGAAGTCAGTTTCCTTTATTGATGTGACCCGCGGTAGGTTAACCACACTCCAGGGCAGGCCCCGCTCCCAAGACTCCTTGGGCAACACAAACTGGACTTGATGGGGTGGGAAGAAAACTCAAAGAGAGAAGGATAGAAAGTCTGGATACGGAAGGAGTTGAGGAAAGAGGAAGCATATGATCAAAGCACAGTGTATGAAATTCTCAACGAATGAATACAAACATTATTTAAAAATAAAAAAAACCACTAGAGTCTGGGAAGATGGCTGAGCAGTTAATAGCACTGTTGCTCATGTAGCGGACTGTATTCAGCTCCCACAACCTACATGGTGACTCACAAAAATTTATAACTGCAGTTCTAGTGGATCTGACACCCTCCCCTGCAGGACCTCTGTGGACACCAGGCACACACACACAGTGACATGAATACATGCAGGCAAAACATTCAGACGTATAAAATAAAATAAATCTTTTTTTTTAATAATCACTGCTGTGGGATGGTCTGTATGTCAAACATGTTGCTTATTGGTCAATAAATAAAACACTGATTGGCCAGTGGTCAGGCAGGAAGAAGTATAGGCAGGACAAGGAGGAGAGAATTCTGGGAAGTAGAAGGCTGAGCCAGAGACACTGCCAGCCGCCGCCATGACAAGCAGCATGTGAAGACACAGGTAAGACACAGGTGAGCCACGTGGCAAGGTATAGATTTATAGAAATGGATTAATTTAAGATGTAAGAACTAGATAGCTCGAAGCCTGAGCCATTAGGCCATACAGTTTGTAAGCAATATAAGTCTCTGTTGGGTCTGAGCGGCTGTGGGACTGGCGAGTGACAGAGATTTGTCCTGACTGTGGGCCAGGCAGGAAAACTCTAGCTACAAATCACTAAAATTTGTCCTAAGAAACAAATGTAAAAGTACAGTGGTCGATACTGTTCTACTGCAAAAGATAATAAAGAATTTTTTAACCAGATAGAAGATATCAATGGATAATTACTAAGTGCATTAAATGCCCAGAATTCCCCAAATGACTTGAGGATGGAAAGAAAGGAAAATATAAACACAGTCCCTGCCTCAAAACTTTGACATGTTCTTACATAAATCTCTTCTGTGGAGAGATGTAGAATAGATGTGTCTTTACTAGTGTAGTCCATAATTAATAGACAAAAATAGTTGTAATGAATTAATGCATGAGGAAGGACCATTACCACATATTAGAAACTGTTTGTGTAGACAGTAGAGCATGGATTAGACTATAAATTCTGTTAGACAGTTGTAAATTATTTTTATATATAAAATGAAAATACCAATTCGCAAAATTTCTCTATTTGAAATGACACCACAAAGGCATCTTTAACAGAAATAATATATTCACTGGAATAGGGCATGCTTGATACAATGTTCTCAAAGAAACTTCCTTTGTCTGAATATGACTTAAACTATTCAGAAAAGGATAATTTCAAAAAAAATTACTATACAGGTATTCTGTTATGGTTTTTTATTTATTTACTTACTTATTTATTGGTTTTTTTGAGACAGGGTTTCTTTGCATAGTTTTAGTGCCTGTCCTGGATCTCGCTCTGTAGACCAGGTTGGCCTCAAACTCACAGAGATCAGCCTGGCTCTGCCTCCCGAGTGCTGGAATTAAAGGCGTGCACCGCCACCTCGGCCACCGCCACCACCACCACCCAGCTTTCTGTTATGTTTTGTTGTAGAAATACTTCCTCCCTTCCTAGTGAGAGTGTGGCTCCCAGACAGGCAGGATCACTACCACCTTGTACCTTGCTTAAAAAGTTGAACCCAAGACTCCACTGCACGCTATGGAAACGGAATCCATACTTTAACAACATTCCCAGATGACATGCATGCACCTAAAGTTTAGAAGTGTTGTTATGTAAATACCACTGTGAAAGCAGTTCTATGAATTTACTATAAATGCTAGCTGCTACAAGTAAAAGAACTTAATTTAACTGCCTTATCTCTACCATGTTGGAAGACTGTAGAAAATGTCAAACCAGAGGATTCTTTTAACTTTATGATTCAGTCATAATCATGCTAATCTCTAAGAGAAATCCAAAGATGTAGTTCATTGCCCTGAAATATAGTGATATACTATCTAATTGCACAAATATAAAATTAGCAGCTTGTTTTTCACATGATACATGATGGCTATTCAAACAATAGGGCATAAGAGCAGGATAGATCAATATAAAGTGGAGAAGACAAGTAATTACATTTGTATAGTGTACATTAACAACTTTGCCTTTTCTTATGCTCCAAACATCAAACAACACACATACCAAAAAATTGATAACCATAGAATTTTCTGATCAATAGTTAATAAGGTGTCTACCTTATTAATTGAAGGGAACATAGTCAACATAATAAAAGCTATATATAGGACAAACTCACAGCAAACAGCATCATAAATGAAGACAATTTACAGCAATCCCATTCAAGTCAGGGATAAACAAGGCTGTCCACTGTCCCCACTCCATTTTAAGATACTATCTGGAGCAGTGGTTCTCTACCTGGGCGTTGCAACTCCTTTGGGAGTCAATGGACCCTTCTACCATGGTCACCTATGACCATCAGAAAACACAGATGTTTACATTGCAATTCATAACAGCAGCAAAATTACAGTTATGAAGTAGTAACAAAAATCATTTTATGCCGGGCGGTGGTGGCGCACGCCTTTAATCCCAGCACTCGGGAGGCAGAGGCAGGTGGATCTCTGTGAGTTCGAGGCCAGCCTGGGCTACAGAGTGAGTTCCAGGAAAGGTGCAAAGCTACACAGCAAAACCCTGTCTTGAAAAAAACAAAACAAAAAAATCATTTTATGGTTGGGGTCACCACAACATGAGGAACTGTGTTAAAGGGTCGCAGCATTAGGGAGAGGGAGAATCACTGATCTGGAGCAATAAAACAAGAGTAGAAAAATAAAGAATACAAGTAGGAAAAGAACTCAAATATTCTACATTTGCAGATGATGTGACATTTTACATAGCAGAATCCCCAAAGTTCCATCAGAAAACATGGAGAAACGAGCAATAATTTCAGCAAAGTAGGGAGAGAAAATTGGCTTAGTAGCCTTCCTATATTTCAATAACAAACAGGTTGAGAAAGAGATCCCATTTGCAATAGCCTATGAAAACTAAAATATCTAGAAGTAAACTTAACCAAGGAAGTGAAAGGCCTCTACAATTAAATCTCTAATTAAAAAAAATTTTCAAAGACACTAGATGAAAAAAAAAAGACCTCCCATGCTCATGGGTTGATAAAATTAATACTGTGAAATGAACAGTCTACCAAAAGCAATTTGTAGACTCAATGTAATCCCAATAAAGATCTCTGCAACATTCTTCACAGTAAGTGAAAAAAATTATCTTAAACTTCATGTGGAACCATATAAGACCCTAAATAGCCAAAGAAAGACTGGGAGAATAAATCAATGCTAGGGGGATTACCATACAAGATTTCAAGCTACATTACAGAGCTATTGTAATAAAAACAGCATGATACTGTCACAAAAACAGACATATAAGCAAGTGGAAGGAAATAGAAGCCCCAAATATGAGTGCATACAACTATAGCCTTCTGATATTTGACAGTGATGCCAAAAATACACACTGCAACAAAGATATTATCTCCAACAACAGTGCTGGGAAAACTGGATGTTCATGTGTAGAAGAATAAAATTAAAACCATGCCTATTACCCTGAAGAAAAAAATAAATTCCAAATTGATCAAAGACCTCAATGCAGAACCTAGAACCCTTGAACTGCTAGAAGAAAATATAGGTAATACCTAAGAAGATCAAGGTGTAGAAAAGGACTTTCTGAATAAGACTTCATGTGCTCTGAAATTAAGGCCAAAAAATTGACAAATGGGACTTCACAAAGCTAGAATGTTTCTGTGAAACAAAGCAAATAATCTGTAAAGCAAAGAGACAACTGACAGAGTGGAAGAGAATCTTTGCAAACTATCCATCTGAGAGGATTAACATCTAGAATATATGAAGAATTCGAAAATAAAAGAATTACAAAAACAAACAGCCATATTAAAGAGGGCACAGATCTCAACAAAGAGTTCTAAAAGAAGAAATAAAAATATCTAAGAAATATTTCAAAAAGTGTTCAACATTCCTACTAATTGGGGAACTGAAAGTTAAAATTATTTGGAGATTTCATCTCACCCCAATAAGAGTGGTGAAGATCAAGAAAACAAGTAATGACAGGTACTGGAGAGAGTCTGGGGCAAGGGGAAACACGGTTGGTGGTATTGCAAACTGGTGCAGCAACTCTGGAATTCACTGTAGAGAATGCTCATAACGTTAAGCATAGATCTACTATATGATCCAGATATATCACTCCCTGGCATATATTCAAAGACCTAGATATCCTACTCTGGGGATACCTGCTCAACCATGTTCACTGCTGCTCTATTTACAGTAGTTAGGGAATAAAAACAATCCAAATGCCCTTGAACTGATGAATGAATAATGACAATGTAGCAACTATACAAAAAATTAAAATCATAAAATTTGAAGGTAAATGGATGTAACTAGATAATACTATACTGAATGAGTCAACCCTGTCCTAGAAAGACACATGCCATATGTTCTCACTTACATGGGAACCCTAGTTGTGAATATTAATGTATGTAAGTATATAATCTGGAATAACTGTGGATATCAAGACAGTAAAAAGCAGAACATGGTGGATGGGAGAGCAGGGGCTGAAGAAATGGAGTAGCTGGACACTGGTACAATGAAGAAGAAATGGGAAAGCTGGGAAGAGGGAGGACAATGCAGACAGTGAGGGAAGAAGGAGGGATAAACGACACAAAGGATGTTTGAAATGAGTTGCTGCTCAGGAGATGACAAGACTCACAAAACAATAAAGGTGATTGATGTGGCCCTCGGTTGCCTCCCAGTCCTTGAAGGTAAGATCCTATTGCTGAAGACACTACACACTTCAGACACAGGATTTGAAGAACTGAGCTGGAACTGATCTAGAAACTTTCTTCCTGAAGACTATCTCTCATAGTGTCCTAGGGTTGCTATGCTGTGATGAAACACCATGACCAAAAATAACCTGAGAAGGAAAAGGTTTGTTTGGCTTAAGCTTCCACATCACTGTTCATCACTGAAGGAAGTCAGCACGGGAACTCAAACAGGACAGGAACATGGAGGCAGGAGCTGATGCAGAAGCCATGGAGGAGTGATGCTTATTGGCTTGCTCATTATGGCTTGCTTAGTCTGCTTTCTTATAGAACTCAGGACCACCAGCCCAGGGTTGGTACCACCTGCAATTGTCTGGGCCCTTCTTCACCAACCAATAATTAAGAAAATGCCCTATAGTCTTGCCTAAAGCCCAATCTTATGAAGGCATTTTGTCAATTGAAGCCCTCTCCTCTCAGATGACCAAAGCTTCTGTCAAATTGACATAAAATTAGCCAGCACACTTCGTATCCAGAGATGGTAGGCAAGTTGCAAAGGAAGAAAAGCAACCAATCGTTCTACCCAAATATAAAGCCTATAAACAACAATGACCACTATAAGTAAGATTTCCCAAGGGTACAATAATGGCTCTTACCTATTAGAGGTAACCAACAGCTTGGTGGTAGAAATTATGTAAATTGGACTCAAGGCACACTAAATAGGAGGGAATTCATGCCTGGTCCTGTAAAACTTGCCAACTATAAGTGGCTAGTGAGGCCACAAAATCTAGAGGAGAACATACTGTTGCCACTTTATTTAAAAAAATTTAAATTCCTAGCTCCATGTTGAATATGTATCCTTATACCCACAGATACATGTAGCTCCCATTCCTCATCAAAGAAACTTTGTTTTCAGTAGACAGAGATCATGACAGAAAGCCCTAAGTGATCAAACTGCAGAGAACAACTGACCGTGGGTTGTCCAACCCCGATCAATAGATCTACAACACAACCCCCATAACCTAAATGTCAGAAATCATTGCAGAAGAGGGAGTAGAAAGATTGTGCTGTAAAAGCCAGAGGACCAAGACATCTGCTGTGAGCTAGTGTCTCCTGTATATGACAGAAAAACTGCCCACGTGAACTCTCAAGAATTCTGTCCACTAAACAAAACCAGTTGAAGTGCACTGTGGATGGTGTGAATCTCACCAGGTCCTATTCCTAGATAAAGTTCCACAGGGAGAAGCAGTCTTATCTAGGGAAGAGCCCCCTGACACATTATCCAGCTGCAATGAGTCAGCCCTAAATACATAAGCATATAAGTAACATTAAATGAACTCAGCAAGCTGTATTTATATGTGTGGTGTGTATAAAAACTAATTAAATAAAAGGTAGTAAATTTAACAAAGAGTGGGGAGGGATATAAGAGGGGTTTGAGGGGAGAGGGCAAGGTGGAAATTAAGTAAATGCAGCACTCATGTATGAAATTTAAAAAATAAAAAAATTAATTAAGAAATAGAAATATACTTGATAGATGTCATAATTATATAATACCAAATCCATTACTATTTTTTCTATAAGAAACTTAAAATCGAATGGTAATTCAATGATGCTTATTATGGGACTTGTGAAACAAGGGCTCATAGGGAACGTCAATTCTTTAATATATAAGCAAAAACTTCATTAAAGTTTCTCTCTTTTTATTTTGTAGAACTGTTTGAAATAGATAGTATTACTTTCTACTTTCTAGAGAAAGCTCATAGGGCAGAATCACACATAAGCATTATGTGACATAAAAGCTATGCCCAGAAAAATACATTAATCACATATTTATTTGCTGGTAGGTGGTGTTCATTCCACTGTTCTTATGTGACTCCACTCGAAAGATCACAGTTTTTCATTTATAAATTTAATTCTGAGATCGGTGTTGCCTAAAAACTATGCATGTAGGTTATCTTATCTATACACTTTAGACATATGAAAAATTTTCAGATTTTCTCAGATATACAAATCCAGGAATTTGCCAAAAGATACCATCAATATATCATTTCTAGAACCAAAAATAATCTCTCTTGGTTTATATGCTCATAAAAATAAGATATATGGTTTAATGTGTTATATGTATATTTGTCACACCAAGCTAACAATAATTAAAATAATTTATCTTTAATGAGCAATTACTGTGTAATCATGCCCTTTCTATCCATGGAGCTAGGTATAATCATTGTCTTCATTTCACAGACAAGGCAAAAGGCATGGGGCTGAAGAATTAGTCTATCCCATATGAATACAGAAACTTAAGATGAGTTTAAAGCTGAAGAAATTAGTTGAAAATGACTGCGGCTTTCATAAGTTTTATTAGTGGTAAAAAACTAATGTGATATGCCATGAACAACATGCTGTTCTTCGCACTGTCTTTAGGCAAGTTCAAGCAAAAAGTAGTTATGACTGACCTTTATCAAAAAAACCTGGCAATCACTGATGTAGTCATATTCCAACCCATCAAAGGAATAATAATGCCGGTCCCCATAGACTGTGCAAACAGCAGGACATGGGTAATATGTGCAATTGAACATCCCCCGCCGACAAACACTATTAAAAAAACAAGAGTTACCTTACAGAGAAATTAGGTTCACATTAGTATTTGTATTTTATGTGTATGGGTGCTTTGCCTGTATGTATTTCTGTGCATTATGTGTGTGCCTAGTGCCTGTGAATGCCAGAAGGGAGTGTTGGATCCCTGGAACTGGGAAATCAAACCAGGGTCCTCTGAAAGGGCAGCCAGTGCTCTACTGAGAACCACCACTGCAGCACTGGCAATTTTCAAATAGCCTAAACATTTGTTCTCAGAAGCATTTGGAGTCAATAATCCTTATAAATATTGCCAATTCGTTCTGATAATGCCTATTACAGTGACAAGTTTGTCATGTACATTTATAGTATCGGACACCAAAACTAAGTCTGGGGCACACAGAAAATAGATAATAGAATGAAATTTTTATATTCAAGATTCTACATTCGAAATTTTAGAATACTTGCATATATTCTAAGGAAATTTTAGCAAAAAAAAATAATTATTTTTGTGACACTATGCTCACTGACTTCCAAACAGGAAGGCTTCTGTTGAATAAGGCCTTCTCTTTGTAACACTTAGCGTTTTCTTATAAGTTTGTGGTGTTTCTCCTATTGTTGCCAAATTGTCATATTTCATGCTTCTAGGCTAACAAACATGCATTGAAAATGCCATGGTCCCTTCACAGAAATTAGCTACTCAACTCCCAATGGCCTCCAGCTCTAAGAAGCGCAAGCTTGATCATGATTCCCTTTTGCTAATCAGACACGTCCAGTCATGCCAGCAAAACAATTGAAATGAATACATTTGCTGAGGAAAACTTCCATGGAATAAATGACTATCCTTACCACGTGTAACACGGTGTAGAGATGACTTCCCCCGAGACATATTCCCAGTCTTTCCAGATGCAGGGACAGCTTTCAGGAACATAGCATTTTCCTTTGTGTTCTGCCATTCTTCCAAATGAAAAGGTAACAGGATTAGAGAAACCTGCAAGTGTCAGGCGGGCTTTCAGCCTATAATTTTTTCATATTCAACACTGTGTTTTGCCTTGGAAACTGAATCTGGTCTTCCCCCTTTTTCCTCACAAGCTCCTTGTGTATCACAGCATTAACTAAATGCCAAGCACATGATCGGATATGGTTTGACCTTTTGTTATGTAGCATAATGAATATAAAACCGAAGTGTATATTTCTAACATGGTGGGTTGTTCTAGAAAAAGCACATTTGAAGAGAAAATAGGTGACCAGTCATCACTATTAGCTACTAAAAGAGGCTGTGTTGTCTAACAGTTCCTGGTGAGATAGTAAATTATGGCATTGATAATGTTTTCTGCTAAAAGATTTAGAGAGCAAACAAGCTTGTTTCTCAGTGCTAAGATGTAAAATCATGACAGTTTGATTTAGGTGTATTTAAATGAAAATATATCAAGTATTTCATGTTCTTTTATATTAATATGCTGTTTTGAATGTTTGCTTTGAAGCATTACCTCCTTCTTAAAAAATTATCCCAGAAAAAAACTATCTAAAGATGTCTAGTACTATAAAGTGTTTAGAATATATAATTTAATACTAATATAATAATTAAAATTCATAATATTGGAAGAAATAGTATGCTACCAAAATATTCTAGTATTAAAATTAAATAAATCTGTATTGTATAGACTACATATATATTCTAATACCCTCATTGTAAATATAAATATAATTTTTCAATATTCTTAAATTTTCCCCAAAATATTATATATAAACTGAAATAATTAACAAGTATTATATAATAAATGTAACGGTAATATGTTTTAAATATTATTTAAATATATAATAAAGTCACTAAAACATAACATTTAAGTGAACCTTGATAATTAATATCAATATTTATATGAATAAGTAATTGATTAAATAATTTTAATAAAACAATAATCAAATGAACAAATTATATCATTACTAAAATATATAGAATGCATTTTTATGAATTTTCTTAAAAATGCTATAATCCAATGTTATAAAACATAAGGCTGAGGATTTACATCCGTGTATACATTATATATATATATATATATATATATAACAATACATATATATATATGTATGTTGCCTAGCATGTATGAAACCCTGGATTCCATTTTCAGAACAATTAAAAAAAATTATCATCAAAGTTTTAAACCCTGAATTCCTACTCATTCCCTCATCAGAAACAACCACACGTGCTTTTAGACCTCTGCTCTGTGTATACAGTGTAGTGCTTCCTTATTGGTATACACAGTCTACTAGACTTGACACTCTACTCAGGAGAACAATGATATTTGTTATCATTTAGCTGTGGAATAAACTTCTTTGTTGAGAAAGAATGGATAAAGAAACGTATGTGTGTAAAGGACGCATTGTCTGGTTCAGTTTCTTTCTTAGAGATCAGCTATCCCCTGGGTTTCACACTCTCACCTCGTTTTTCCAAACTTGTCATCTTCTTGACTTTAAATCTTGGTTCTTTTTGTAAAACTCTTCTCATCATTTAAGTCTCATTTTAATTCTCTCTTTTCTGTCAGTCTTCTATGTCCCTAACTTCCTCACCACCTTCGGTACATAACAATGTGTGTAAACTTCTCATAGAGGATTAATCACAGTGAACTAAATATTTGATTGGATGTGGTGAAAAAGACCCCAATAACAAAAGTGAGTAGCTTTGTTTACTCTTATACAGACACTCTCTTCAAATATATCACAGACTCATTTTAGCCTAAAGATAATGCACTACGGTAAATTCTGTTTTCATCTTATGCGTGTATTTTAATGCCTCCTCCCAATCCTCTTCCCGAAAATACTGTTTCATAAACCTTAGCTGTTTCGGTCAAATGGACTATAATCTCTGCAGACCCAGACAAAGCAATAGTCTTAACTGGTTATGGGGATGACTGATGAGTTTTTCATACCTAATTAAAAACCGGGAGCAGGAGGAGGAAGACACAGTCATTTTGTATCTCTTTGGTTGGCAGGGAGGAGAGATGTAATAAACACTGACCGGACACCTACCATGTAACTGATGTGCTATGATGTACTCCGTCATCCATGAAACAAATACCACTGCACTCATTTTTAAAAGAAATGGAAACTGAGCAACTTGCCCCAAGGTTATTTAATAAGGATGGCCAATATCTGAAGCCCTTTATATTGACTTTTCCTCTATTTTGCATTATTTCAGTGCAGTGATTTCTAAACTAGGTCCGTGTAGACCTTTTATAGCCCTCACCCTATCAGGATCTCTGGGAAAATACATAATATACTAAGGTATTGTCTCAACATGAGCCAGAAAAGGTCACACTGAAGAGAAGATAACTTAATTATCATCATCGACTTTTTACTAGAAGTGTTTCTGTTCGCATTTTCTTTTTCTCAATCAACCAGAAGCATCTTGGTTGCTTCTAGCTCTATCTATTTCAATACCATTAAGGAAGGAAGGATGGCACTTTTCTATGTTTCTTAATAAGGTTAGCCAGGAAAGAAATGTCAAGTGTGAACTGGAAGCCAAAGGTAATAGTAAACAGCATTAGACACTGAAATAAAATTTAGATACAGCTTTAATCGGCCATGCATCCCAACAGTCGCAATCACACAGATCAAGCAATGTTGTTGGTTTTAATTATTGGACCTCAATAAACATTTTCTTTTCCTTGTAGACAAATTGTTTTCCTTGCTCATTTGTTCTCTGGTCTGGTTTCCACCCGTCTTTATTTTTCACGTATGTTGGGCTCTTGTTTATCGTGACCTTCTTTCTCTCCCTCGTGTGCTCTTCTTCTCTAAACAGATTGACACCATTCCCAGATACTTGGCTCTTTGGAGCCATTTAGACAAAGGTGATTCTCCCGGGAGGCAAACCACAAGACCTCTCCCTCCTATGCTCTCGCTTCTTATGAGTTGATCCCGGGAATGTCTTTGTAAAATGTGTTCATTGAGGAAGAAAGAATGACCTGTTTACCTGAGATGGCCCTCCCTCTATTCATCATTAGACAAGCAAGAGCCAGGGAGAACGGATTATATGAGTGCCGACGAGGAAGCAAACAGCCTCCAGATTCTATATCTGTTACAAGTACGTGGTATTTCTACAGCAGAAAAAAATGTATGAGGCATAGATAGCCTGCAACTAAATTGTGATTCATATATATTGAATACGCTCTACACACACACGTACACATGCACACTTACCTTATAATATCTTACAGATCATATAATGCCTGCCTAGTTGGGGCTTAAGAGGAATGTGTAGAAAAGTCATTCAGCTAACAGCGGCAGAGCTGGAATTGGTGCTCTGTTGTGAATAAGGTCCGAGTACCCACTTAAAAGCAACCCCCTGTTTAGCCTCAATATAGTTACCTGCAATGTTTATAATTAAATCAGTTGGCTTCACTATTACAAATTAATGTCAATGACAATCACTGCATCAGTGAAATATATATATATATATTTATTTATTTATGATGTATACTTAGATGGTGCCTTGAGTGAAGGTGACTGATTGTGTCACTTTTCCCAAACCTGCAGCTGAAAAGGGAGAAATCCCAACCTTATCTTAAAATGTGCTCTCTCTTCAATTTGGTTCATGACTCTAGTGATATTGCACAATGTTAAATTAGCTTAGCAAAATAGTTACAGTAATCTGTAGCTACCAACGCAAAGTTATCCACTGGTCAAAACAAAGATTTTTAGCTATTCTTGTAAAGAATAGTTTTAAATTATTTTTAAGTAAGTGGGTGTGTGCATATGTGTGTGTGTGTGTGTGTGCATATGTGTGTGTGTGTGTGTGTGTGTGTGTGTGTGTGTGTGTGATGAGCATACATGGACCTAAGTGTGTCATGCTTTGAATATGGAATTAGCTCTTCTTCCACCTCTATGTGGGTTCCAGGGATCCAACTCAGGTCGTTAGACTCCCAAGGCAAGTTCTATTAACCACTGAACCATCTAGCTGGCCCCAAGAATATTTTTAAGAAACCTTACTTTCTGTAAATCTTGGATGATTGCATTAACAAGATAAGGGAACTCACCCTGAAGCACAAACACAGCCACTTATGCAGGGTGAGGATGGAGCACAGGTGAAGTTCATGGCCAAGTTTGCACACGTGGTCTCACAATTTATACCACCAGCTGGTAATTCAGGGTCAGGAAACCTGCAGTCAAAATACTCCTTCCCTTCTGGGCAGATGGGGACTTCAGATAGAAGCAGAGATAATACAGCTTTAACTTTGTATTTGCTTCACAGTCTTATGCACAAACCATCCAGACAAAATCCATAGACCAGATCATCGCTATAAATAAAGGATGCTCTCATGCTGTGATTCTTGAGTGGATGAGCTTATCAACTTTACCTAGCCAGAGTCTGCCTGGTCTGAACTTGAAAATCTTAGCTACCTTCCCTTGTACTTCAATAAGTAATTAGCATATAATTTCTTGAAGTATAAAAACAGAGTATGTTGATTAATTCAAACACAATTTTTTTCATTTTTCTTTATTAAGAAATGTTCTACTCACTCCACATACTATCCACAGATCCCCCCTCCTCCCTCCTCCCACCCCCCAGCCCTCTTTCTCAAGCCACCCCACATCCCCACATCTCCCAAATCGAGGTCTCCCATGGGGAGTCAGCAGAGCCCAGCACACTGAGCCTAGGCAGATCCAAGCCCCTTCCCACTGCACCAAGGCTGTGCAAGGCGTCACACCACAGGCACCAGATTCCCAGAAGCCTGCCCATAGACCAGGGACAGATCCCGATCCCCCTGCCTGGGTGCCTCCCAAACAGTTCGAGCCAAACAACTAGCTTCCAGGGGGTCTAGAAAAGATCTTCACCAACCCCACATCTGACAGAGAGCTGATCTC
>CABHPH010143950.1:25716-53536 GCA_902168325.1 Peromyscus nudipes | reverse complement strand
CTCTACATTTACTCCTGGGACCTAGGACAAATTACTTGCTTCCTCCACGGCGCTTTTCCCTGTAAGACAAAAGGAAGAGCAAGAATCTTTTTAGCCGGGGAGAGTTCTGTGAGTTAACATGTAGCAAGCAATAAAGGCTACAAACCACAAACTGACTTGCATAAGGACACGTAGCTAGAACTGAAAATTAGTGTTCTTCACAGACACAAGTCAAACGTACCTTGTGGAGTGTGTGCGTGTTATCTCTGGGTAACTTTTCACTGCGGTTCTTCCACTCCTTAGCCACATACGTGTGCACCTAAACCACACCCCTCATCACTGCACCCTCCTTCACCTCTGTGCAGCTTCATGGCTGTTTCCACGTTAACTCTCACCCCTACCTACCGAACATTTATCCACCCTGGATACAGATCCCTGAATTTTCCAGCTCTTCAGGAATGATGTTCTAGAAGGAAATCCATCTTGGTTTTCACCCTGCCTTTATTTCTTATCTCTGACTATACTGATAGTCCGTCCCTCTCCACACAATCTTGATTTTTTTATTTTAAACCGTCACTTTGTCCATCCAACAAAGCAACTTCCTTTGCATTCCAGAGCCCGGAAATCATTCCTTCTAGCAGCACATGGCAGCTCTTTAATCCCAACACTCAGGAGGCGGAGGCGAGGTAGGAATGTTTTGGTTTGTATGTCACTGTCAGGACACTCAAGTGTTCGAACATGCCCAGACTGGGTAGGCACCTATCCTCATTGTGGGGTGGTGAGGTCCACAGAAGTCTGCACCCCTAGATGAGCCTGCCCCATGTAGACTGCATGGGGCACACATGCTCCTCCCATAGATCTGTCAATCAGTACTTTTCTCCCATCTGCCTTCCTACTCAGAATACCTCTAGTCATTCAAAATCCCCTCCGAAAAGGCTATCCAGGGTCAGGCTTGCCACAGGCTGAGATTTAGTCAGGATGACCTGGGCCTTGGTGAAAGACTGAGGAAACCATGAAATTATTGGCTCCTTAATCTACATGCATTTCTACCTGGATGTGTTCCATAACATACTAGTCAATCCAAGCCCAGGATTTTCTGTGATAATCAATGATTTTAAAATATCCCCACACATTTATGTGGTGATATTTTGTGTATGATCTAACAAGTAAAGCTTGCTTAAAGATCAGAGGGCAAAGCCAACTACTGGTTAGCCATAGAGGCCAGGCAGTGGTGGCACACACCTTTAATCCCAGCACTTGGGGTCTCATGCCTTTGCTCCCAGTACTTGGGAAGCACACACGCCTTTAATCCCAGCACTAGGGAGGTTGAGACAGGATGACTGGGCAGAGAAAAGGAATGTAAGGTTAGAGGAGACAGGCGCTCAGCCCTTTTGGCTGAGGAGTTGGTGAGGTGAAAGGTGGCTGTGGCTTGTTCCTTTGTCTCTCTGATTTTTCAGCATTTACCCCTGATATCTGGCTCCAGGTTTTTATTAAGACCAATTAGGATTCGTGCTACACATTTATCTAATTTTTTTCTCATTGTTTAAAGATACATTCCTAACCCTGAGGTTTCTGAATTATGAACATTAACTACTACCAAAGCGCTCATTATCTCGTTGTCTCCTTAATTACTTCTCTGGTTGCTAAAAAGGTGGCTCTAATTTCAGCCAGCTCTCCCTCTTGTCTGGCTCACCTGTCCTCAATGCTTGGCCCTCTATTTGTCCTGGACCAGTAGGCAAAAAACTGTCATTGCCAAAAAGATGTTGATGGGTCAGGAGTATACTTATCAGCTATATGGACATCTTCCTTTGTTTGACATTGTATTCTGGGAGAGGGGGGAGAGAGAGAGAGAGAGAAAGAGAGAGAGAGAGAGAGAGAGAGAGAGAGAGAGGAGAGAGAGAACAACACGCAGTTTATGGCAGAGAGCCTTACAAACAGTATTGGGGAGATGAAGTGTTGCCTCCGGAGTTTTATTCAAATTACCAGGTGACTTTGAGACAGTGAAGGCAGAACCATGCCCCCACTCTTTGTTGTCACTCTGCCCACTGTTGGACTTTCTTCTGTCACACTCACTGCACAACCTGTCACTGGCTGGCAGCCTTAGGGCATGTGTAACAGTCCAGAGAGTGCTATACTTTTCCGAACAGTGTGGTGGGTACGGAAAGAAAAACGTGGGGTATCCACAGATTAGACCACAATAGAAAGACATCCCTCAGGGCCGAGAAATAAAGGGCCTTTTGTTTACCTTTTATCAAGCCCCTAAGCATGTGTGGAAGTGAGAGGGAAGCTACATACATCAAAGGGTCAAATTTGGTCAGGAAATTTGGGTCATAAATTGGCGTTTGGCAATACCGTTGCCATTCTGGTCGTCCGTAGTGGTTATCGTCTCTTAACCCTGGCTCTTCAGAACGTTGAGGGCCACAGGGAGGATGGGAAGGGTTCTAACCTGGAAAATCAGCTAAAAGGAGGGGCCAGGACCCCACCCGGCCTCGTGGATCATGATTTCCTCCCCACAACTGAACCTCACTGCTGTAGAGATGAACAAGGAAGCTCCCCCAAAGGCAGGATCGGCTCCTGCCCTAGGGACAGGATGGCTGTGGACCCTTTACAGCCGTCCCTCACCAATCCTGCCTGGCTCACTTCTCTGCCCTCAGTGTCTGTCACTCTGGTTGGCACTGACCAGTGGACAAAGACAATACCATCATCAATAAGAGGTTGACGATCTGAGAGTGCAGCCCCATGAACAACATTTGTCTAGTCCCTGGGTTCCATCCCCAGCATAGCCAAAACAAGAAAAATGTTGCTGGGGATAAACAAATATATCAACTGTATTTCCTCACTCTACCAAAAACCTAGTCAGATAAGAAAAACCCTTAATTACAGTACTGGATTTTGTTAGAAGTCAAATTATATCTTGAAACTGGAGAGAGGATAAAGCGATCATGGAAATAACTTGTCACAAGACTCTTAAGCCATGAATAACAAAAAATTAAAATCAGGAAGCTGAAATTCTAAATTATCTTTGGTGTTATGATACAGTAGTACATATTTTCTGAACTTATTTTGATATAAGCCAAGTATGATGGCTTAACTTGTAATCAAGCTTTTTTTTTTTTTTTAAAGATAGGATTTTGGGCTAGAGAGATGGCTCAGAGGTTAAGAGTACTGGCTGCTCTTCCAGAGGTCCTGAGTTCAATTCGCAGCAACCACATGGTGGCTCACAACCATTTGTAATGAGAGCTGGTGCCCTCTACTGGTGTGCAGGCATACATGCAGACAGAACACTGTATACATAATAAATAAATAAATCTTTAAAAAAAAAGCAATAGATACTTGCTAATTTAAAAAAAAAAATCTTAAAAAAAAAAGATAGGGTCTCAAGTAGTCCTGGATGGCCTGTAATTCACTATGTAGACCAGACTGGCCCTGAACTCACAGAGACCCTCCTGCCTCTGCCTCCCTAACACTGCTATCAAAAGCTTACATCTTCACTTCAGGCTTTCCCTACAAGTTTAAAACTAGCCTGAGCTATCAAATGAGTTCTAGGCCTGTCTGGACTAAATGATGAGACTATGAATGCTCTTGCAGAGGACCTAGGTTAGGTACCCAGCACCCACAAGATCCTTCACAAGGGTCTGTAATTCCAGTTTCAGCAGATCCAAAGCCCTCTTCTGGCTTCCACCAGACCATGGGACACATGCAGGCCAATACTCATACACATAAAATAAAATGAACAAATCTAAAAATAAATATACCCACAAACAATGTAAGTTTTAAAAAAAAAGTAGACAAGGGGCCTTTTTACTCCTCCTATCCCAGTCTCCTAAACAACTGAGATTTTGCAAGGCTTCCCAGGGCTTTGGGGGTGCATATGCAGTAAACTGGCACCATCTCAGCTCTGTCAACCCAAAGGCCACCTTGGCCCCAGTAGGAGAGGAGTCTTCGGTCTCAGTAGGGCAGTACTCATCTCCGCACTTCATGTATGTGCACACAAGACTGCTCAGAGCAAATTTTTTCCAGTCACAAGCCAGGCACTCTGCCTGCATGCACAGTCCCTGGACTCCTCTTATTCCTTCAGACTTCCTCCTGAGCTCTACCTTTGCCTTCGAGACCAAGTGCCGGAGCCTAGGAGTGAAGCACTAAAGGCATTCACAGCTCCGTGAGCACTTTCCACCTTAGAAAAAAAAAAAAAATCTGATCTTAGGTAGCCCATTTTGGCCCAGAATTCCCTAGGTAGCCTAAGGTGGTCTCTGAGCTCGAGTCCTACCTTCATTTCCGGAGTTCTGGGATCACAGGCACGAGCTGGTTCTCCATGTTCCGGCTTCTTTTTCTTCTTTTTCAGGAGAAAATGCAGTGTTTGGCATCTCCACAGAGACTACCAGCAAACATGTGCTGTCCAGGTCTGGGTGCCCACGTTCCTGCTTTATGTCAGGGCAAGTCTATGGCCATCAAGGACACAGGACAAAATTAACAGGGCAGGTGCAAATTCACTGTAATCCAGAGCTGCTGCTAAATTTTAGAGGAAGTGGCCTTCAGGAAGCAGTAAGAAAGCAGGGTCAAGTACCAACTCTGAACAACCACGGGTTTGGGGGCAGCCATTTTCGCAGGCAGCTTCTTTGCCTTTCAAATCTAAAGTAATCAATTAGCTATGAAGGTACACGGTCATTAGTTGCCTGTTGCAAGGGAGGAACCACAAATTGAGGGTGTCGGGGGTACAGAAAACCTACTAGGGCCTAAGTCTGGGAGCTGGGAGACGGCGGCTATGTCTGTTTCCTTTAAGAGGCAACACCTGGTTTTGAACTGCACTGGCTAAGAAGACTATAGACCATACCCTGTTTGCCATTCATTCAATAATATCTATGGAACTTCTGTACACATCAGTAATTATACCAGGAGTGGAGAGGCAAAGGTCTGTGTGGTGCACGCAAAGGCACCGGGACAGCAGAGAACATGGTAATCCCAAGGGACTGAAAGTCTAGCAGAGCTGGAGAGCAGAAAGGTGTGGAGAGATGGTACAAAGTAAGGCGGAGAGGCTGGGCTTTGCCGCTGGTTGTTTTGTGATGCTGGGAACAGGGCGCGGGGCTCCTCATAGGCGAGGGTTCAGCTCCACAGTCACTAGCTGTGTCCCCGTGGTTTGAAGTTTCAAACCTGGGACAAAAGGCCGAGGTGACTATTTAACATATCAAAGTGGACCCGGCCTCCTCCAGGCTCTCCCAGCATCCCTCAGTCCTTCCCTACCTGTTACAGGGTCTGGCTGGCAGCCCAGGGGTAAGGCTCTCCTTCCCCAGGGGCTCTTCCCTACGTAATCCAGACATTTTGGTTACCCACCCCATTGTACCTTGGGCCTCCTGGCTGCTGCACCTGGTTCCCCTCTCTCCCCGCTCCCTTCCTCTCCCCCTCTCCTCACACGGTTCAGGGTCATGTCCGCTCTGGACTCTCCCAGATGTCTCTGATTCTGACTATGCTCTCCCTTTTATCTACAGTAAACTTTCTCCTCCACCATACCCGGGACCAGTCATGTCCCTTCCTTTTTATTTCTTATTTTCATTCACCCATCGTCATCCCCCCATTTGAACCTAAAATTAGCCAGCGCTCTGAGGGCCCCAAGGACAGAGCGGAGCTGTATTGTGAAAAGGCCTCTGTGTCTCCAGTGCCATACGTGGAGTATAACCTTCCCGCACGTTAGCCAGCAATCGATGCGATGCGTATGTATGGGGTGTTTGCTTGCTTGCTTTTGAGACAGGCTCTCACTATGTAGTCCCGTCTGGCCTAGAACCTGTGGTAACCCTCCTACCTCTGCCTCGTGAGTGCTGGAACTACAGGTATACCCCACCACACCCAGATGATACCTACTTGTTGAATAAATGATTCACCAAGATTATTATTGAAATTCTGGGTTTTAATGTCTAGAATCCAAAAATCATTTAAAGCAAAACAGCAACAACAAAACCAGAGGGTGTGTGTGTGTGTGTGTGTGTGTGTTGGGGGGGAATCAACCTTGCTGAAGTTCTAAATAAAACTAAACAAAATGATAAACTAAGGATAAACTGGGGAGTGTACTAAGGTCCGTCTATGCACTGGACAAGCACTCTACCACTGAGCCAAACCGCAGGCCTCTGTCTGCCTTTTAAGGTTATATTTATCACAAAGTTCTTTGTTATTGTTATTGGACTGTTTTTATCTTTGTGGTAAGGACTCATGATGTTAGGCTAGCTCTCTACCACTGAGCTTAGGAGACCTCTCTCCTCCCCGAGGTAGGGAGGTCTTGCTGCGCAGCCCAAGTTGGCCTTGACCTCTCACTCCTCTGCCTCAGCCTCCTGAATGCTGGGATTGCAGGCACAAGCATGTACCAACCACTCTGTTGTAGGCTTTTTGAAGAACAGTTTAGATTTATGGAAGGATTAGGAAAGTAGTCCAGGCAATTTCCATATCGCCTGCCTCTATTTCCTCCATTATTAACATACTACGTTAGAACAGTGCGTTTGTTCCCCATAAAATAGATCAGTTTTCATACACTATTATTAGCTAAAAACAAAAGCTTGTTCAGTTTTTCTCAGGGATTTTTTTTAACTTAAAGAAATGTGTGTATTTTGTATGTAGAGGTACATGTGATCACGCAGCTGTGGAGGGACAAATCAGTTCCCCCTCTCTCTCTGCCCAGGCTTTCTCTGCATAGCCTTGGCTGGCCTGGAACTCACCGAGATTCCATCCCTGCCTCTGCCTCCTGAATTCTGGGATTAAAGGCATGTGCCACCCCCATGGCCAGTTCTCTCTTTTCACCAGTCAGATCACAGGAATTCAACTCAGGTCATCAGGCTTGGCAACAAGAGCCTTTACCCACTGAGCCATCTCATCAGCCCAAGATTTTTCTCAGTTCTCAGCTAACGTCCTTTTCCTATCCCAATGCCCCATCTAGGATTCCTGTATTAGTTACTTTTTTTGGTTTTTCAAGACACGGTTTCTCTGTGTAGCTTTGTGCCTTTCCTGGAACTCACTCTGTAGACCAGGCTGGCCTCGAACTCACAGAGATCAGCCTGCCTCTGCCTCCCGAGTGCTGGGATTAAAGGCTTGCGCCACCACCACCCGGCGTATTACTTACTTTTTATTGCTGTGATAATACACCATGACCAAGGCAACTTAAGGAAGAGGGAGTTTATTCCTGTGTATGGTTCCCGAGGGCTGGCGCCCATGATTTTGGACCAAAGGAGTAACACAGGAGGAGAAAGCTGAGGGCCCACTTGAGCCACAAGCACAAAGCAGAGAGAGTAAAATCAAAATAGCATGAGTCTTTAAAACTCTCGAAGCCTCCTCCAACAAGGCCACACCTCCCAAGACTGCCAAAAAATGATGCCACCACCTGGGAACCAAGTATTCGGATGCTCAAGACTATGGGCGACGTCTTCACTCAAACCACCTCCCTCTCACTTAACTTTTCATGACATGTCTCAGGGTGAGTGGCTCTCACAGTCTTCCTGAGTTCCCAGGAAGATGGCACACTGTTTTGTATGAACTCAGAACAGATTTTAAAACACATGATTTGTTTCTTTCTGGAACTTTCTGCTTAGTATGGTTTACAGGTAGTTGTTAGCTGCAACGTGGGTCCTGGGAGCCGAACCTGAGTCGTCTGGAAGAGTAGCCAGTGCTCTTAGCCACTGAGACATCCCTCCAGCTCCGAAGATTAATTTTTTTTAAAAAATTATGTGTAAGTGTGTGTTGGGATCAAGAGTGTACGTGCACAGGCATGCAGGTGCCATTGGGGGTCAGAGGTATCAGAACTCCCTGGAGCTGGGATTACAGGCCACTGTGAGCGGTCTGTTGCAGGTGTTCGGAATAGAACGTGGGTCCCCTGAACAGTGTGCGGTCTTAACCACTAAGCCATCTCTCCAGCCCCTGTATTTTGTTTATTTAATTTAATTATTATTTTTTTTTTTTTTTTGGTTTTTCGAGACAGGGTTTCTCTGTGTAGATTCTCCCCTTCCCTGGGACTCACTTGGTAGCCCAGGCTGGCCTCGAACTCACAGAGATCCGCCTGGCTCTGCTTCCCGAGTGCTGGAATTAAAGGCGTGTGCCACCGCTTCCCGGCTATTTATTGGTTTTTCAAGACAGGGTTTCTCTGTGTAGTTTTGGCTGTCCTGAAACTCTGTAGACCAGGCTGGCCTTGAATTCACAGAGATTCCCCCTGCCTCTGCCTCCGAAGTGCTGGTATTAAAGGCATGCACCACCACGCCAGGCTGTATTTTTATTTGTAATTAATTAATTAATTTACAGGTGTAATCTCACTGTGTATCCCAGACTGGAACTTGCTATCTAGCCTAGGCTGACCTGGAATTCCAGGTCCTCTAGCCTCTCCCTCTAGGTGAAGGTGTCCACCCCCCTCCCCAGAGGGTCTCTACACTCTGAAGTTAAATGCGAGCCGATCCTCCTCAGGAGGACCTGCGCCCCTAGCAGAGGACACACGCAGCACGCCCTGACTCTCTTCTCTTCCTACCCAAGTCTGTAGCACAGGAAATTCGAAATTTCTACATAAAAGATACATTTTGCTTCAGGTGGAGCAGAAAGTAACATATTGGAAAAACAGAGCAGGGTCGGTGAGCTTAGTTTTTGAGCAAAATAAAGTCAGGCCCACATCAGCAACAAAATACTGACTTGAGACACCCAGAGTGAGGTGGGACAGCTGGGCTGCATCCCGGCATCCCGGAGGACCGGTGGAGGTTAGCTCACCCCTTCCTTCGCAGGAGGGTTCCACTGGCCTTAGTGCACATAAATAGATATACTTCAACGGGAAATCTATAATAAATTCTTCCATGCCTGCTGGCTGCCATTATGTAATGTCTCACAATGTTTCCCAGGGACCCTCCAGGCGGTCTCATTTACTGCCTCCGTTGAGCTTCCAACTTTGTTCATGACTTCCAAACTGCTCTCCATAAAATCCAGCTGTATGTGAACGCCCCACACTCACAGCCTGTACCTGCTAAACTATGCAAGCTTCGTCCTGAGGCCAGTGCTGAGAGCGGTATGCAGGGCCAGAGACCAGGGTTCTCTTCCTAACAAAGGGACATTTCAAGCTCATTCCAAATAAAATCTTTCACAAAACAATTTTAAGCTCATAGAAATAGTACAAAAGTATTTCAAAGAGTACCAAACATATTTTTCATTCAACTTTCCTGAAGATTTACTCCTCTATAACCAGAGCACAATTGTTGGAGCCAGATTTTTTTGTTTGTTTGTTTAGTTTTTGGTTTTTCGAGGCAGGGTTTCGCTGTGCAGCCCTGGCTGTCCTGGAACTCGCGCTATACACCAGACTGGCCTCGAACTTCAGAGATCCGCTTGCCTCTGCCTGTGCCTCTGCCTCTCAAGTGCTTCGATTAAAGGCGTGCGCCACCACCGCCTGGCTGAAGCCAGACTTTTAATGCAATATATGACATAATCATCCGTAGATTTTAGAATGTCACCATTCTTGCTGTTTCAGTAAAAAAGAAATTAAAAATTTTAGAGTAGGTTTAGAAGAAAGGAGGCACAGCTCTTAGTGGTAGTTTGAATGTAATTGACCCCAATAATTTCATACGGAGTGGAACTATTAGGAGGTGTGGCTTTGTTGGAGCGGGTATGGCTTTGTTGGAGGAAGTGCGTTACTGTGGGGGCGGGTTTTGAGATTTCCTATGCTCAAGATACTGCCCAGGGTTTCAGTCGACTTCCTGTTGCCTGCAAGATGTAAGACTCTCCGCTACTTCTCCAGCACCATGTCTGCCTGCATGCCGCTATGCTCCCCATCATGATGATAATGGACTGAAACTGTAAGCAACCCCCCCCACCCCTCACCAATTAAATGTTTTCATTTATAATAGTTGCTGTGGTCATGGTGTCTCTTCTAACCCTAGCTAAGACACTTGTGTATAGCACACTCAAGGCTCAGGGTTCAGTCCCCCAAACACCACACACACACACACACACACACACACACACGCACGCACGCACGCACGCACGCACGCACGCACGCGCGCGCGCGCGAGAGAGAGAGAGAGAGAGAGAGAGAGAGAGAGAGAGAGAGAGAGAGAGAGAATAGGCTTAGGTTTAGCAAGATGGCTCAGCTGGTAAGTGTTGAGTTCAATTCCCCAAACCCACCTGATGTAAGGGGAGAACCAACTCCTAAAAGTTGTCCTCTGACCTGGCCTACATACATGTGCTGTGGCATCCACTGTGTGTTATGTATATGTATATATATTAGGTTTAGATTTACAGGAACCTAGAGAAGAAAGCTAGGGTGTTAGGTTAGTGGGTAAAGAGTATTGTTGGTTGTTTTTCACTCTTTTTAGGGGGCCTACACCCAGCTCCCAAATAAATCACACACGGATGCTTATTCTTACTTATGAATGCCCGACCTTAGTTTGGCTTCTTTCTTGCCAGCTTTCCTTAACTTAAATTATCCCGTCTACCTTTTGCCTCTGGGCTTTTCCCATTCTCTAACTTCTGTAAGTCTTACTCTTACTCTATGATTTACTGTGTAGCTGGGTGGCTGGCCCCTCACGTCCTCCTCCTTCTCTGGCCCCTAGATCTTAGATCTCTCTTCCCAGATTTCTCCTTTTATTTATTCTCTCTGTCTGCCAGCCCCGCCTATCCTTTCTCCTGCCTTGCCAGCACAGTAACACACCTTAAAATAATATTCTACCACAGAAGAGCCTGCCGCACAAGCGTGAAGACCTAAGTTCAGATCTCCAACACTCATATAAAAAGCTGGGCATGGTGGCACATGTCTGTGACCTCAGCAGAGGGCAGAGACATGAGAATCCCATGGGGTCACCAGCTAGCTACTCTAGCCAAAAGAGCAAGCCCCAGGTTCAGTGAGAGACCCTGTCTCAAAAAATAAGGCGAAGCTTGATAGAGGAAAGACATTCTACAGTGACCTTTGGTTTGCAAAAGAGCATCTTCCCACACATGCACACACCACATAGACAAGGCTACACACACACACACACACACACATTCTCTCTCTCTCTCTCTCTTTCTCTCTCTCCCTATTATATGTGTGTGTGTGTGTGTGTGAAAACAGAAATAAAGAAAAACAAATATAGTACAGAATTAATTCTAATATACTTATATCTAGTTTACCCTATTTGGTCTCCACCTGCAGTGCTGAGTACCAAGCTCAGGACCTCCTGGTAGACATAAGGTAGGCAACCTCTGAGTAAACTACATCCCGGCCTGGCCTCTTTTGTTTATATTACTACGGTACATTTGCCCCATTTTTATGTTTGTTGTTTTGTTTTATTTGGGGTTTGGTTTTTGCAAGGCTGGGAGGATGGAACCCAGGGCCTCAAACAGGCTAGATGAATAGTCTACCCAAACCACACCTCGTAGAGTCAGTGAATTAGTACACTCACAAACACGTGCTGCTCCTCATGTGTGTGTGTGTGTGTGTGTGTATGTGTGTGTGTAACTCTCAGGAGTCAGTTCTTCCTTCCACCATGTGGGTCCTGGGGGAGGGCAAGCACCTTTTATTCACAAAACCATCTCTCCAGCCCTGCTTCCCTAGTTTTTAAGTGACATCACTTTCTGTTCTGGAATCAAGACTCCATAGTCCGGTTAGTTATCTGATTTTATTAGGCTACTCTCTGTTGTGACAGTTTCTCAGGCTCTCTGTCTGGTGACCTTGAGGGTGTTGAGGAGTGTGCATTTGACAAAGCGCATTGTCTGATTAGGGCTGTGGGCTCTGATGGGCAGACCGCAGTATTGAAGTGCCGGGGCCCAACCCAGAATCCTACTGTGCATTTTGCATTTAATCACCATATCTCTTCAGTCTTCACCGATTTATCAAAGTCCTTCAGTCTTTGTATTTCCTCTGCCCAGTCCTAGAATAAACCATTTCTACAAGAATCTATGGCTTCTGTATTGAGTCTGGTATTTACACACTATGTTCTGGGTGTACACCTTGCTATTAGAAATCTCACCACTCCTAGGCCTTCTCAGGGGACAGGATATATATTTATGTCTGATAACATGTGCATATATGTATGTATGTGTATATCACTTATCTACTCTCTGTGTGTATACATATGTGCATATATGTACCATGAGCTCATTAGATAACACTGAATACTAATCTACCACCACAGGTTCTCATAGCGCCCCCTGCTGTCTGGTCATTTCTTCCTTCCATAAGAAGAAATTCGTCTTTTATTATTCACAACACAGTCTACCAGCACCATAACATATCTGGGAACTCGCAGAGCACTTTCTAAGCCAAATCAGACATGCTCAAATCGTTGTATCTAATTAGAAATTCTCTTTCCGGGAAGGGAAGCATGCTGAGTGCTCCTGGAATTCCCTGGCTTTATGGCATACATACCCTGTAGACATAGACAGATGACCTAATCAAAACTTGGAGAGGTCTACTCAAGACTTGGCTGTCGTGTTTGAAAGACAACACTCTGTAAGGACACAGCATGTGTTTGGAGTTGGAGATCACTCTGTGGTGCTGTTTCTCTAAGTCATAGTAAATAGAGCTGTGAATCAGCAGGTGGAGGGAAGCGGTGTCTCTCCATCACGCCCACTAACCCTCTGCAGACATTTTTGCTTCTTTTTCCCAGCAAATTTGAGTTCTGCTGGTTTAGAGATCTTAATCTCCAAGGGAACCTGGTGATGGATCCTTGGGTTGAAAGGTCAGACTGTCACGTGGCCATTTTGGACTTCTATGGCCACTGATTGATTCGGTGTGTTTCCCACAACAGGGGCAGGGATCATGATCTCTGGAACTCAGGGACTCTTGGATACAGCACTCAATATTTCCATGGCTGTTGAAAATGTTGATGGAAAACTAGAACAACCCAAAAAGGCAGAGCATAGCTTAGCCATTAAGAGCACTGGCTACTCTTCCAGAGGACAGAGTTTTCTTCTCTTTTTGGGGGGGCGTGGGGGGTGGGGTTTCAAGACAGGATTTCAGGACAGTTTTGGTGCCTGTCCTGGATCTCTCTCTGTAGACAGGGCTGGCCTCGAACTCACAAAGATCTGCCTGGCTCTGCCTCCCAAGTGCTGAGATTAAAGGCCTGTGCCACCACCGACGGGCTCGGACTGAGTTTTGATTCCCAACACCCACAGGGTAGCTCACAACTGCATCTAACTCCAGTTCCAGGAGATCCACTTCCCTCTCCTGGAGATTTTGGGAACTGAATGTACGTGGTTCACAGACACATATGCAGGCAAAACATCTATACACATAAAATTATGTATGTATGCATTTATTTTTAATTATTTTTATTTTATGAATGCTAGAGGAAGGCATTAGACTCTATTACAGATGGTTGTGAGTCACCATATGGCTGGGGATTGAACTCAGGACCACTGGAAGAGCAGCCAATGCTCTTAACCTCTGAGCCATCTCTCCAGCCCATGTGTATGTATATTTAAAGGCAATGCAGAGTATTCGGAGTTTGAGGAATTGAGGTTGGAGTCTGACCATCAACTAAAGAGCCCCAACCAGCTAAGCTTTGGCTGCAGGTGAGAGAGAGACTAAACTGGGACTAGATAGGGAAATTAGAGATGTGAACTACATCATAAAGAAACTACATCCTCTTTCCCTGTTATAGGTGTGTAATTATCTATGTTGAATATTTTAATGTTATATAACATTAAATTGCCATTTTAATTATATAAAAGTTGCTTGAGCATATGAGACCTCAAAGCCCGCCCCCTACAGTGACACACTTCCTCCAATAAGGCCACGCCCACTTCAAGGAGGCCTCACCTCCTAATAGTGCCACTCACTATGGGCCAAGCACTCAAACATGTGAATCTGTGGGAGTCATACCTATTCAAGTCACCACACCGCGACCGGCTTTAGTTTAGTCTTCGGGTAATCGAATAATCAGTGGGAAGTGACTCATAAATATAGCTAGCAACACATACAATTACTGTTGGGACTGTATGCTTTTTCGTTTTGGAGAGAGCTCTCAAAAGATGAGAGCGTCTTCATTCCGGCAAGGAATGGCTGTATCCTATTAGGTGGAATTACAGAGATTTCTATATGTGTGAAGAGAAGCACATGGAAGGTGAGTACCCAAAGGGAAGCGTTTGCTAGCTACCAATTTGTTGCCTCTTTTAGGTTCAGACTTACCCATCTTTAGCTGATATGCAAAAATGAAGCTTTATAGCTGCTCTCTTTAAATATTTTCCTTTGTCAGCTAACATTATACTAAACTTGTCAGTAGAGGGCGATGAAGAGACACTGCCCGAAGAAAGAAGCCAGCGGATCCCTAAGCGTGTCTTCCCGGCGCGCGCTCCACCTCCGCTGCGTGGCCTTTCCAGCTCCCGAAGTGCAGGCTGCTTCTCTAGTGTCCGGCTCTGCTACACGTGCAGCTTTCCGGACACCAGGTTCTACAGAAGCTGCGTCCTGCACTGCACAGCAGCCAGCAGCGCCAGTGGCCAGAACCTCTCCTGTTCTCCCTGTTGGGAAATTTCATGAGAGAGAGAGAGCACCTCCAGGGAGAGGCGTGAGCCCGGAGCAGGGGACCCTCAAGACAGCACAGTGTCGTAGTAATTTCTCTGCTACTCAGGAAGCATGGCTGCCCTCCCAAGCTCCAGGTCTTGCTCTGGCAGAGGAGGCTCTACTTTTGGTGGGGTTTCTCGCCCCTGAGCAGTAGTTTGTTGCATTCTTTGTTGGTTTTTTGCTTTCGGGGTTGAGGAGACAGGATCTCTCTCAGACTCAAAATCTTCCTGCTTCATTTTCCCAAGCTCTGGGCTTACACTTCTGTGCCACCGTGCCCCGCTCATTGTCCCTATACTCTTCCTTTTCATCTTCTTTTTTTTTTTTTTTTTCTGAGACAGGGTTTCTCTGTGTACCCTTGGCTATCCTGAGACTCACTCTGTAGACCAGGCTGGCCTCGAACTCAGATCTGCCTGCCTCAGCCTCCCGAGTGCTGGGTTTAAAGGCGTGGGCCACCACGGCCCAGTTCCTCTATTTTTTTTTTTATTTGTTTGTTTGTTTGTTTTGTTTTGTTTTTCGAGATACGATTCCTCCAACATAATATTTTTATTGGTTATTTGGGACTTTCACATAATGTACCTGGTCACATTCACTTCCCAGTCTTCTCAGGTCCACCCTCCCCACAAGAAAGAAGAAGAAGAGGAAGGAGAAGAGGAGGAAGAGGAAGAGGAAGAGGAAGAGGAAGAGGAAGAAGAAGAAGAAGAAGAAGAAGAAGAAGAAGAAGAAGAAGAAGAAGAAGAAGAAGAAAGAAGAAAGAAGATTTTGATCACATACTCTTAAATGTTCCCTCTATTTCTTTTCTTTCTTTCTTTTTGTTTTTTGGTTTTTCGAGACAGAGTTTCTCTGTGTAGCTTTGGAGCCTGTCCTGGAACTCACTCTGTAGACCAGGCTGGCCTGGAACTCACAGAGATCCACCTGCCTCTGCCTCCCAAGTGCTGGGATTAAAGACTTGCGCCACCACCGCCTGGCCCCCCTCTATTTCTTACTAACAAATCCTTAATTTCTCTAATCTCTTGTTATAGTCATTAATTCCTTATATTAAATTTTTTCCTGTTTAAACTATGTGGTTTCTGTCCCCTGATCTCCAGGCTAGTCTGTACCTGAGACAGGTCCAGAATTGCTCAGTCACTCCCCCATTGAGAACTCTGGGGAGACACAAAATTGAGGTAGACACAAAATTGAGGTAGTTGAGCACCCTGGGTCCCTCATTTGGTTTTGGATATTGCGTACAGCACACTCTACCTCTCTTGTAATGATGCACTTGGCAGCCTAGTCCCTCCCACTGCATGTACCATGCACATACACCCTCCAAACAACTGCTTAGCATTCTCAAAAGCCCTCAAAACCCCACCTGCGTACTGGAGAGATGGCTCAGCAGTTAAGAGCACCGACTGCTCTTCCAGAGGACCCTGGTTCAGTTTCCAGCACCCACATGGCAGCTCACAACTGTCTGTAACTCCAGTTCCTGGGGACCCAACAAATTTTTGTGTGTGTGCAAAACATTTTTTTGCAAAATTTTTTATGTGCAAAACACCAATGCACATAAAAAAAAAAACCCCACATGCATCAGGGATACACTTACTCCCATCTGAACAGTGGTATGAATCCCCTGTCTATCATAACAATCAAATTTCAGCAGTTTCTGTTCAAGTATATTCCTGATGTATCCAAATATGAAGAATTTAAGGGCTAATCTGGCCTGACCTTGTTTTGAGGACTTGAGCAGTGAACAAAACTCTGTCCTCTAGTAGAGAGAATCCCCTATTTACCATCTTATGCCTGTGCACAACTGGGCATGCATAATAATTAATTAGTTGATTAATATCAAATGCATTGTGGGACGGGACATGCAGAGTTGAAAAGTCAACTAAAATAGAGAACCCCTTAGAAACCAGCCCCTCCTCTTGAGCAGCAGAAAAGGAAGGCCTAGACAATAATCCAGGCTCTTCAGTATTCCTGCTCACATGGCTCCTTGCCAATCTTGACAGTGTATCGCTCTTGGATCTGTACTATCTCTTTGCTCCAAATAAAATTTTCAGGCTTCTTTTGCAAATCTGTGTGAGCCCTTATTTTCAATTCTTTTGCTAAGAGACCAAGAACCTGGAAACACCCAACCACTAGTAACAAAACAACCAGCTAGACTGCCACTGTAGTCCTTATCCATCTCCAGTGATTGTTCTGGCCTCCTGTGTGCTAACCACACGTGTTACCACTGAGCCTCACCCTGCCCGGAGCCTCTTTTGTGAGAACAGCAATCCCACTCTAAGGGCTCCACTCTCAGGACCCAGTGGCCCCTGAAGGCCCTGCCCAGCCCCCATCGCAATGGCAGTTAGGAGCCTAACACACAAGCTGGGGGGAGGGGCGACAGACATTAGGTCCATGCAGTAACATGTTTGTTAGTGTGAAAAACAAAACCTTGATGCCTGTCAACAGAGACCTGGCTGAGAACACAGCGCGGAGAAGCTAACCGGGTACACTACACAAATCCAGCGGATCTGTTTGTTTCAAGAAGGCCGTGTGAGGAGGACAACGGCAAACAGGCGTCTCCTACCGTAAAATGGGAGACTCTTAAGCCCAGGTGGGGGCTATGTTGTCTGCCAATAAAAGCAAACTGATGTGGGTAAAGCTGCCCAATGAATACCATCTCTCTACCATCTACTTACCATCTACCTTCCACCACTGCCCATGGGAACCTCTGCTTCCCCCAACACACAGGCTCTGCTTCATTTCTTGCTGAGTTCCAGCATATTCTACTTAAGAATGACAGCTGATGGAGGAGAACAGAGCTCATGTGTTTGGGGACCTCCATTTTGCTTGGTTACTTTATGGTCGTAGTGGGAAAGACATCAGCTGCTGTGCTCATAAATTAACCGTACCACGAAAGATACCTATGGAACTTCTCCTTCTTGTTGGAAAGTGGAAAAATGAAACTAAGGGTCTTAGCCTCATGACATAAAAGAGAAAAATGAAGATGCTAACAAGCCAGTAAACCGAGCCAGCCATGAATCCAAGATGGAGCTGGAAATACAATTAATGTTTTGGGGCAGTTTCCTGGCAAACCCTGAGACATCCAGAGGGCTCATGCGGGAGCCCATCCCTTCCAGGATGCAGGAAGGCACTCCCTGTCGCAGTTCTTTGCTTTTTATGTAGCTCAGGTTAAGACCATGAAAAATAAACAATAGAATTTTGCCTTGGCATCACATTCCCTTCTGGGAGGAAATTGCTGCACCCACCTTTAGCTCCTCTGTGTGGAGTATGTTTTCTGGTATTTTAATTTTTAGATCTCTTAGTCCTTCTCTTGGCTTTTAAGAAAATTACTTGTCTTTTCTAGCCTTTTAGACTCAAAGCTGTGGTTCTTAAAGGTCTCTCGATGATTAGGAAACAGGCATGAATGGTAAAGAAGTTGAGGCGAGTGAAAATCTGTTTTCTTTCTTCCAATGCAAGCCTTGTGTAGGTCTGAAAGGATGACCTTTTTGTGGGGTTTTGTTTTGTTGTTGTTTGGATTTAGATTTTTCTAAGCTCCTCACAGCTCCATCATCATCACCATCATCATCATCATCATCACCATCATCATCATCACCATCATCATCACCATCATCATCATCACCATCACCATCACCACCATCACCATCATCATCATCACCATTATTCTTATTTATTTTCAAGACAGGGTTTCTCTGTGTAGCCCTGACTGTCCTGCAACTCACTCTGTAGACCAGGCTGGCCTCGAACTCACAGAGATCTGACTGCCTCTGATTCCCAAGTGCTGGGATTAAAGGCGTGCGCCACCACCGCCCAGCAATATTAACTTTTTGAAACACAGTCTCATGTAGCCCAGGCTGGTCTTGAATTCAGTATGCAGTTGGAGATGACCTTCAACTTCTGATCCTCTTGCCTCCACCTCCTAAATGCTAGGATTATAGTTCAGTACCACCATTCCTAGTTTGTGCTGTACTGGGGCATGAACCCAGGGCCAGATGCGTGCCAGGCAAGCACTCTATCAACTGCTTGTAGCACCCTGCCCTGCTTGTAACATTAAAACACTTTTTATTTATTTATTTTGGTTTTTTCGAGACAGAGTTTCTCTGTGTAGCTTTGGTGCCTGTCCTGGATCTCACTCTGTAGCCCAGGCTGGCCTCGAACTCACAGAGATCCGCCTGGCTCTGCCTCCCAAGTGCTGGGATTAAAGGTGTGTGCCACCACTGCCCGGCCAGCTAACACTTTTTAAAAGATTTATTTATTTTGTTTGTATGAGTGTTTTGTTCACATGTACCTCTGCACACCACATGCACGTTGCTTGTGATATTTTATGTAAGACAAGAAAGCACATTACAAGGGCTGAGGAAATGGCTGGGTGGGTAGAGTGCCTGCTGAACAAACATGAGGGCCTTGGGTTGGCTTTTCACCCTGGGAAAAGCCAGCAGCTGTAGCAGTGTATAGAACCCCAGCGCTGGGTTAGGGGCAAAGACGGACAGAACCCCAAAGAACCCTAATTGACCAGCCAGCCCAGCCTAATCAGTGAACTCCATGCGCAATGGAGACCTTGTTTCAAAAGTAAGGTGGAAAGCAATGGATGAAGAAGCTGTCTGTCAGCCTCTGGCTTCTATGCACACACACATGCACCTACATACAGACACCCACACAAACATGGACTTACACACTCAACACATACATATGCATTAACAATATAGCACATTAGAAAAGTACATTTTTGACAGGAGGCTTCTTGTGCAAATACATGGGCTTATGTGGAGAGATGCAACTGGTACCAAGATCATAGGTTGCTTGTTAGTGAGTTCTTTCTTTTTTTTTTTTTCTTTTGATTTTTCGAGACAGGGTTTCTCTGTGTAGCTTTGGAGCCTGTTTTGGAACTCACTTTGAGGACCAGGCCTTGAACTCACAGAGATTCACCTGCCTCTGCCTCCCGAGCGTTGGGATTAAAGGTGTGCGCCACCACACCCGGCTCCCTTCCTTCCTTCTTCTATTAATTTTTAATGTACGGGTGTTTTGCCTATTATCTGTGTACCACATGCATGCAGTACCCAAGCAGGCCACAAGAGGGCGGTGGCTCCATTGGGATTGGAGTTACAGATGGTTCTTCACCATCAGTGCTGAGAATCAAACCCAGGTCCTCTGGAAGAGCAGCCAGTATGCTTAACTGCACAGCCGTTTCTTTAGTCCAGAATAGGTTTTTCTTAAATTGAAAATTGGAATTTTTCCCCAGCATAAGACTTTCAGTACTTTAGACAAAAACCTAGCCTCCTTACCCCACAGGAGGGCCTGAGTCCTAGACTCTGACCCTGTTCACTTTTCCTTACTTTCCTGCCGAAGACCATAGTACTTGGTTGTCCCCTGTGCTTGCACAGCTCTTCCCACAGGAGCAGCCCCACTCTTGAGGGGATCTGCAATGTGTGTGTGTGTGTGTGTGTGTGTGTGTACATTTCTAAGTGAGGAGTCTTCCTCAATTACCATCCACTTTTTTTTTTGAGAGGGTCTCCTGTATCCCATCCTGGCCCTGAACTTGCTATATAGCTGAGGCTGATCTTGAATTCCTGATCCTCCTGCCTCCATCTCCCGAGTTCTAGGATTATAGGAGTCTGCAACAACACCGTCTGTTGGAGACGGCTTTTCACTAATCTTGGAGTTCAGTCATTTGGCTAGGCAGTCTGTGCAGCGAGCCCTAGGGTCCGTGTCTCCACCTCCCTGGCACTGGAATTACAGACACCCGTGCTTCCCCTTTTTGTATGGCTGCCGGGAATCTACATTCAGGTCCTCATTCTCACACAGAAAGTGCTTCATCCCTGGGTCTTCTCCTATGCCCCAGGAATCTGCATTTTAAATATAAACTCAACATGATCCTCATGTACTCTTATTTCAGACTTCCTAGACACTGTGGAGTCTTTTTAAGATACAGGGTGTTGGGGCTGGAGAGATGCTCAGTGGTTAAGAGCACTGGCTGTTCTTCCAGAGGACCCAGGTTTAATTCCCAGCACCCTGTGTCAGCTCACAACTGTTTGTAATTCTAGTTCCAGGGGACCAGACACCCTCACACAGACAACAGACAGGTGAGACACCAATGCACATAAGATAAAAATAAATCTTGAGTAAAGAAATAAATAAAATAAAATAAAAATAAGATAAAATAAAATAAAATAAAGAAGAGATGCAGGGTGTTCAAAAGCATCCTGCAGAATGATACCTGGGGACAAAGTGGGTCCTCTGGGCCGAGATGCTCCTTAAGGGTGCATTGGCTCACGGAAGAACAGGGTTGTGGCGTCTGCAGTTTCTCCAACAAAGACCAAGAGGATCACAATTAGATAGGGAGATTTTATCCATTAATACTAAGTTAAAGACAAACTATAGGAGTTAATTATCTCCCCCTTTTAAGGACAGATTGAAGACAGAACCAGAAAGAGTTCTACAGCTGGTCAAACCAGACACCTGTCTCGGAGATTTACTGCTTGGGGACAAGTGTACTGGGGAAGGCCCACTGAGGAAGAGAGACTGAGTCAGCAGGGACCCCTTTGAAGGTCTTGGGAATTTTAAGTGAGAGTCGTTGAGCTTGTACTCAGTTCCTATGCCAGGTAGCCCATGGGGGTAGATGGATAATGGGTTCAGGTCTGCCCAGTTATGTGAGGGCTGGAAGTTCCCACAGGAGCTTGTCACAGAGCAAAGTGGGTAGGTTAGGTCTATTCAATATTGTTTGATAACGGATTCCCACCTGGGAGGCATAAACAGAAATCGGAACTAAATTTAGGGAGTCTGCAGCAAGGACAAGCGGTGAGACTCGTCCTTTTGAGTGTGCTCGGCGGCGTTCTGCTTTGTGCTTCTTGGGGAGAAGCGTGCCGCCACTCCCTGGAGTTCCAGAGGCTGTTGGTGAATGTGGTCCATCTCCCTGGGTTAAGAGTAGCTAGCTATCCCACTCTTAGAACTGGGCATCCTAGAGACTTCTCTCCTGGGTCTGGCAGGTTTGCTGTCCATTGAGTTTCCTAAACTGGCCAGAGATGAGGCTTGAGCCATCAAACTACGCCATGTCCACCAGCAGAGGAGGCCTGAAATAAAGGTGCTCCAACCACATCACCTGAGCTCTGGATCCCGACAGACCCTAGACCTTCCAACCAGTCTTCCAGTGAGCCTACAGATGCCCATATTGCTCCAGAAAGTTCCAGCCCATTTCTTCTCTTGCTACGGGGAAATGTCTGACTCACACACCGGCCTTGGATGCTTACTTTGCTATTGTTCCAAGTCTCAGACTAAAAAGTGCCTTTTGGCAGATAACCATCTTTGTAACTTCCTAGAGTGGCCAAGCTTGGAATGTTGCTCAGTCATGGAACTCTGTCTTGCGTGTACAAGGCCCCAGGTTCTGACCACAGCACTACAAGATTCCAGTGAGAGTCTGTGCCAGGGTTGGACTGTAAATGGGCAGATATTGTCCTGAGAGGGTGAGGACTTTATGAATGCTAGCTCAAGAACAAGCTCACCAGTCACTGCTCTCCAGTGCTGTTCTAGAGCATAGTTCACAGAGCTAGTCTCTTACGGCTGAATGCTCCGCTCCTACACGCCCCAACTCCACAGTATGGCTCCAACCCCAGCCCAGCAGTCCGGGGTTCACACCAGTCTTTCTCCTCCCATGCTTCCACACCTGTGAGAAACTGACATGCATTTTTCCTCAGCATAGCCACTCACTCCCTCAAACCTATAATATACAGAATAGGATTCACACAAAGAGCAAGCTTATTGACTAGGCACAGTAGTTAGTTTGCATATGTATTGAACAAGGAATCAAACTGAGGGTCTACCACATATTAGGTAAGTGCTCTATCACTCGGCTGTATTCTCAACATGTACAGTTCTTAATCTTGAAGAAAGTTCGAAAGCACGCGCGTGTGTGTGTGTGTGTGTGTGTGTGTGTGTGTGTGTGTGTGTGCTTGCTACACATGGGTACCCATGGAGGCTAGATTAGAGCGTTGGATGCTCCGGAGCTGGAGTTACCAGCAGTTGTAAGGCCCCATGTGGGTCCTGGGAACTGAACCTGAGTCCTCTGCAAGAGCAGTCAGTGCTCTGAACTGCAGAGCCATCTCTGCCTCCCTATCTTTATCTTCAGTGTACCAAAGTTCCCGTTGAGGCTTTCCCCACACAATGTATTTGTATTAGCCCGAACGTCATTGTCTTTGCCTTTATTTACACTTAAGAGATGTTTTTTCTTCTATCTTCAGCCTTGAGTTTGAAACACTAATACTGCTCTGAGGGTCACGCTGTGCATTATTGCTGTATGCAGGAAGCTTGTCATCTCCTCCCTCCTCCTCAACCTTCCCCCATTCCTACACGTCCGTTCTTGTCACACATCCCAGTTCCCTCAAGGTAACCAGTCATCTCCTGGTCTGTGCTCTCTGTGACCTTTAAAACATAAGCAGACACGTCTGTTTCCTTGTTTCTCCTTTCCATACTACAATCACGCGCTCTTTAGCACACTTTGTTGCTTAGGAGGACATTCCCTGGCGGGGCAGTGGTGGCACATGGCTTTAATCCCAGCACTCAGGAGGCAGAGGTGGGCAGATCTCTGTGAGTTCGAGGCCAGCCTGGTTCCAGATCGAGTTCCAGGACAGCCAGGGTTACACAGAGAAGTTTACGGTCATCCTCAGCTACTTAGTAAGTTCAAGGCTGGACTGGAGTACATGAGATCTTGTCCAAAAAAATAAAATAAAATAAAAATCATCAGAGATAATAAGTATACAGAGCAGAGTCCAAAAGAAACCGGAAGAGCTTTTAGAAGACCTGTTCTTTTAGAGCAGTACAGACAGTGCCTGAATCTTCCAGCTTCCAGTTGACAGGACGTACACCCAGGGAAGCTCACTGGGGCCCTGGAATCTAGGGTTTCCACTGGGATTGGTCACATGGTCAGGGACTTCCCATGCGGTTTACCTTAGTCACTCAGGAGTCAGCCCCTCTGCAGATAACCCTGATAGAGTGTGGTCTAAATCACCACCTTAGGTTACACAGTTTGTGTAACTTATCTAGCATGATCCAAGACCCAGGAATACAAAAGCACTTTTATCAGGCAGGATATTGCAAGGGCTCAGAAGTTATCTAACAGGCCTACAAGGGCCAGTTTCTTTGGAATGTGCAGGGCTTGAATACTTGGAACTTGCTGAGTTAACCTTTTACTATGTCGGTTTAACTCCATTCTGCTCGGGAAACATATTTGGTATCGTTTCAGTTCTTAGCAGTTTGTGAAGTTTTATTACCCAGAATACATGTACTTGAGATAACATACATGTGTGGGTTGGGGGAGAGGTGTTGCTCAGAGGCAGAAAGCGCTTTCCTGACTTGCGTGAGACGCTGGGTTTGGTACCCTGGCAGCCTCCGCCCCAACACTCACTAACGAAGGTGTACTCTGCTCTGGTAGTGTAGAAGCGACAGCTGTGTTTGGTGGTGTTCTGTTCTGCGTAAGTCACTGCTTTCACGCGTTCGCATGACCGCTTAAGTCTCCAGTTATAATAATGAATCTGTCTCTCCCTGAAGTATCACCAATTCCTGTTTCACTGATTTTGTTGTTAGGTATATGATGTTTACCTCTGGCTGTGTTTCCCTGCCTGTGAGTGTTTATTTGAGACATGGGATCTCTATGTAGCCCTGGGTGTTCTGCAACTCGCTGTGTAAGACCCTTTCACCTTGGTTCTGAAACTGGTTTTCTCAGTGAACCTGGGATTTACCAATTCAGCTGGTCGGCCTGAACAGTGAGCCTGTTTCAGCCCCTACCCCAAACTCCAGCTAGCAATGGAGTTACAGACCAGTGCCTCTGTGTTGATCCTGATGTTTGCTGTGGCATCTACTTTACCAGCCAAGCTACCCCTCCAGTCCCTGGTTGTTAGTTTCTGATGTAGCAAACAGGAGGCCAGGACATAACCTACGTTGTCATTTAATTTACTGAAATTACCTTGTCACAAATGTCCGTTAAAGCAGATGGCCGTGCCAGCCATCCTATGAGACTAGAGCACAGAAGTAGGTGATTTGGTTCCTAAACGTTAGTGATTTTACAACAGACGATAGCCATAAACCTTTTCGTTTCCGGAGTTCTTTTGTGAGGGTTCATTTGTGGGACTCATTCAATAAAGCTTGTTGATACCACCGTGCCTGCCAAGGCCAATTAGCACTGAAGGGTGAGCATGGGAAAATAAGGGAGGAAAAAGGAAAGGGGTGACCCTCCCAGGGCTGGGAGTCTCAGGGAGAGTCACTAGGAGTTGCCTCCACCACCCTGTGGGGGTGCACCGAGAGACAGACAGTGAGCACTAAGTTAAGGCAAAGGCAGTAGAGTGTTGGTCCCCGTTTTGGGCTAGAAGAGTCAGCAAGTCACTGATTATCTCAGTGACTTGGGTTTCACGTCACGTAAAGAGACTAGCTCGCTCTCCCTGTTTCCGAGTCCCTGGCGGTGCTGTGTGCCGGGCTTGGTAGTGGGAGGTTTATGCTATTTGTGTGCTGTGTGATAAGATGCAAGTGGAGAAAGCTCCTATTAGCACTGATTAACTCCAGAGCTGACCACCAGCACACACAACCATTGTCCCCGCCAGAACTCTTTACCGATGGGCTTTGTCTAGCTGGCTTTAGGAGATACAAATGCCATTACAGGAGACCGAATAACTTCATTTGGGTGGACGTCAGATAATAGAGACTCTGCAGGTATTAGCCTGGCTGCATTAGTTAGATTTGCTGCTACTGTTCACCTTGTCCTGGGTATTAATGGAGACAAAGGCCTGGAATTAGCAGCAGCAGAGATAAGCTGTGGGTTACAGCCTCGAGCTCAAGGGAAAGAATTTTACCCTAGCTTTGCATTTTGCTTGTTTTCTCCCCTCTCAGAGTTAACTTCCAGTTTCCCCCTGAATGTCATTATATTCTTTACAAATTTTAGCAATTGTATTTCCACTAAATCCCATTAACTGAGTCACTATTTCTTCTAACAAGATCAGCCATTACCTTTCAGGTTTTTGAAAATGATTTTAAGGGAAATACAGTGGCGATTTTGTGTATTATCCTTCTTCTTGAATATTCTTTTTTTTTCCGGAGCTAGGGACCGAACCCAGGGCCTTGCGCCTGCTAGGCAAGCGCTCTACCACTGAGCTAAATCCCCAACCCCAAATATTCTTATATAATATGTATTTGTCTCATAAGAATCACAATAGAACTGATATTGTAATTAATATTTAAAGATAAATGGCTAGCTTGGTCCTGCCTCAACTTGATATACCATGCTTTGTTGACTCCTATGGGAGACCTTACCCTTTCTGAATGGAGACAGAAGAGGAGTGGATTGGGGGGGGTAGAAGGGAGATGGGGGGAGGGACCCAGAGGCGAGGAGGCAGGAGACACTGTGGTTGGTATGTAAAATGAATTTAAAAAATTAATAAATAAAAAATAAATGGCTATACATCACATTTATAGTTATTTTCAACAATACAAACTATCCTATTTTTTCTAACATCTAAGTATTATTTATTTCAATTACAATTGTAACCCTTTTTCTGTGGCGCTGGAGTTTGAACTGGAGTTTGGCTTTTATGCAGGCTAGGTGAGTGCTCTACTACTTAGCCCAGTGCTCATTACATCATTTGTAATTTGTGCTACTACATTGTTATTTCAGTTATAAAAACACAGTACCACCAGTTATACATAACTTCTTTTAGTTGTAAGCTAAGCAGAGTTTTAGGACGAGGAGTCAGTCATATAAGGTTGTGCTGGGAAATGCAGAGATGAAGACATCGCCAAGTCACAGCTTCCTTCCTCATCAGACTTTTAGAATTGCCAGCTTTCACACTTTCTTTTTAAAGGTTGTTAATTATTGATCAATGTTTGTGATGCTATTTCATTTTATTTTTAGATTGTGGGATTTTTTTTTTTACAGGCTCCTCATCCTCTTTATGAGCTTGGTTTAATTACAGACAAACTGTGGTTTTTGTTTGAAAGCAAAATTTGTCAAAAATGCTCAAAATTTAATATTGTAGAGTAGTTTCTTTTTCTGTTCAAGACTTGAGGAAGAACAGTAACTCTAACATGGCAAGATACTTCAAATTATGATCATATTGAATAAACAATAGCACAACCAACAGAATGCCAGCAAATTTTTAATAATATATAAGATTTATAAAATATTTAATGGTGATTCTCTCTGAAGGATAAGACTTGAGGTGGCTTCTACTTCGGCAGTATTGTTATAAAATAAGCTTCTTCATATTACATGACACGCTGTCCCCTCCGCCTGCTCTTATCAGCTTCCAACCATCAAACTCAACATTTTCATGGGAGCCCAGTGGAGAGCAAAGAAAGCTGCTGGTGGAGAAGTGTTTGCTGATTGACTTCCTAAGGACTGCTCCAACTCTTAACTAATGGCGTAGTCCTTATGCTGGTAGGAGTGGCCCCGTCCTCCTCAGAAGCCCTCTAACACTCAGGCCTTCCTAGTGACAGCCCTGCTCACCTTCTTTTTCTCCTCCTTCCCTTCTCGGAAACAGTGGAAAAGAAGCAGCAGGTTATTGCTGTCCCATTGTTGGGAAACAGTTCTCTGCTCCAAATGTGCTGTCAGTAAATTATTTTACAAAGTTCCGAGTCCAGCTCAGAAATGATGGCAAACTGTCTTTCAATAAATAAATAAATACCCCAGGGGGAAAAAAAAAACAACCTGTAGTGGTGATGGATTTGATAGGTTCCTTCCGTAAGAGCCTATACTCTGGTGTTCACAGGGAAACAGGGTAGACAGAGGGTTGGGAGAGATAGGAAAGAGAAGGGAAAATTCAACTCAGGTGGAGAAAACTGGAATCTGGCTGCCGTTGGAAGGAATCAGAGTGTTCAAACTAACATTTCAAAGCTAAACAAAAACTTACCCACCTAGGTTTTTTCATTAACTGGGAAACAAACACCTAGGTTTTTGTTTGTTTGTTTGTTTGTTTGTTTTTAAACAGAGGAAAGGAGTCCCTTGTGGCCACAGATCTCGTCGATCTGTCTTCAGGTGGCAGGCCTGGGTTGCCCATAGAAAGTGCCCCGATTATTTCCAGTAGTGGTGCCAGAGCACATACAAAAAGCCAGTCAACATAGCATAGTACTGAAGCATGCAGCTGACTGGAGTCATTCAATTGGAAACTGAAACAACCAGGTGATCACTATCACTTACAACAAAAGGAGAGCAGAGCAAATGTACCTCAAAGTCACTTGAAAATTTGCATTTATTTGCAAATTTACTCATTTTTAAAATGTTAAAGTTACACTTGTTTATTCGTGGTGTACGCAGCTGTGCCTATGTGAGTGTGTGGTGTGTGTGTGTGTGTGGTATGTATGGTGTGTGTGTATGTGTGGTGTGTGTGTGTGTGGTGTGTGTGTGTG
>CABHPH010143950.1:5348-17702 GCA_902168325.1 Peromyscus nudipes | reverse complement strand
GAATTGAATCTGCCTCCCTCTGCCTGCTGAACACTGGAATGAAAGGTGGGGGACACAGTGCATGTCCCACCTCTTGACTTAGGGCTTGTCTGTGCAACTTGCTTTGACCGCTGGAAAGAATGTGAACAAAGGCTCCAAACCTGTTAGGATGATTGGTTTGCTTTCCTGATAACACTATGACATCATCCCCGGGGAAGCTCCTGCCCTTCAGCCTAAGCTCTAGAATAGACATGTGGATCAGACTAACTCTTCTTACAGGCTATACTCAAGTCAGTTGAGTCCAGAAAAGCTCAGTCAAATGCCAACCGGTCTGATATTTTCTTTTTTGTTTTTAAGACAGGATTTCTCTGTGTGACAGCCCTGGCTGTCCTGGAACTCACTTTGTAGACTACGCTGGCCTCAGATTTACAGAGATTCCAGGCTGGAGGTGGTTGAGAGTACTGGCTACTCTTCCAGAGGACCCAGGTTCACTTCCCAGCACCCACATGACAGCTAACAACTGTCTGTAACTCCAGTTCCTGGGGGATCTGACACCCTCACACAGACATACATGCATGTAAAACATCAATGCACATTAAAAATTTATTATTATTATTATTATTATTATTTTAAATAGAGATTTGCCTGCCTCTGCTTCCAAAGTGCTGGGATTAAAGGTGTGGTATTTCCTTTTCTTTTCTTTTTTTTTTTAATCCATATATCTTTACTTACAAGTGTTCATTGCAAAGAGTCATTGTTCTGGTTCAAGACCTCTGGTTTCTGCTCCACTCTGGATGCTGGGCCCTCCATGGCACTCCTCTTGGGTGTCCTGTTGTTATTGCCGTGTGTCATGGAGATCCTGCAGCTTTGGATCTGCAGGACCGGCCCCTTCACGTGCTCCAGCAGATCATAGATGGAGTGAATGCTGGGGTGGGTCAACTCTGGTTCTGGGCCTGGGTAGTTGCCGGTTTGGTCAGCCTGCCAGCTCTCCCCTAGCCTCACCACCAGGGTGAGCTCTCCAGCACTGCCCTGGCTTGTTCACCCCTTGTTATCGGTGTAAGGGGCGGGGCCAGTTCTCCTGCTTTCACGTCCTCAGGGTCGGCTCTCCCACACCTACACCATTAGGGCCAGCTCTACTGTGTTGCCCAGGCAGGTTGCAGGGCCCTCTCTCCGAGTGCTTCAGTTGGTGAGGAGCAGGTACGGGGACAGCTCTTCCACTCTTATGACCCCAGGGCCAGCTCTCCCACCTGCCACAGGCGGGGGTGGGTGTGGGGGTGGGAGATAGGGGAGTGTGGTGGTTCGGGGTATCTCTCCCCCGCCCATACCACCATATGGCTCTACCGTGCTGCCCAGGCAAGGTGCAGGGCCCACTTTCCCGAGTGCTGTAGTTGGTAAGGATGGGTATGGTCCGTTGCCCACCACAGGTAGTAGGGGCAAGGGCAGGGCGGGGAGGGCATCTTTCCCTTGCCCTCACCACCACATGGGTCCTGTTTTATAATCCAACCTGCTAGTCTACATCTCTTTATTGGAGAATTGAGACCATCAATGTTAAGTGTTGTTATCAAACAATGTGTATTAATTCCTGTCATTTTGTTGTGGTGTTTTCTTAGACCTTAAATTAAATAATCTGGAATTATTTATGTACTCCCTGTGACATCTTTAATGTGTTTATCTTTGTTGTCGGACCAGCGTATTCCTTCTAGTGTCCTCTGTAAAGATGGCTTAGTGGTCATAAAATCATTTTTCAAAAAATGTGTTTTTATTGTGCAATGTTTTAATTTCTTCTTCAATTTTAGTATACAGTTTTGCAGGGTTGTTGTCTTTCAGAATTTAGAATACATCTTGTCAGGCCCTTCTGCACTTAAAAGTTTCTGTCAGATAGTCACTGAGTCTTACTCTGGTGGGCTCCACATTATAAGTGACTTGACCTTGCTCCTTTGCAGCTTTTAATACTCTTTATTTAGGTTTTTTTTTTGTTTGTCTGTTTGGTTTTTAAGGTTTTGCGAGACACGGTTTCTCTGTGTAGTCCTGACTGTCTTGGAACTCTCTTTGTAGACCAGGCTGGCCTCGAGAGTGCTGGGAATAAAGCATTCGCCACCACCATCCAGCTATTCTGTGTTTTTAATGTTTTAAGTATATATGTCATGGGGAGTTTCTTTTCTGGTCCTGATCTATTCAGAGTTCTACAGGTCTCTTGTATCTACAGGACTGGGCAAAGTTCTTCTATTATTTTATTGGAGATATTCTCTATGCCTTTGCAACTGTGTTATTCTCCTTCTTCTATGTCCATAATCCAAAAGTTAGGCCTTTTTGAAATCTCCCAGAACTATTCCACTTTCTGCTCATATTTCCTTTTAAATTTACCATTGACCTGTACTGAGTGGTCCAATCCCTCTACCTGCCTTCTGTCTCTAATTCTATCTTCTTTTCTTTCTTTATTCTAAAAGTTCTTGTTTGTTTTATTAGACAGGGTTTCTCTGTGTAGCCCTGGCTGTCTTAGAACTCACATTGTAGAGCAGGCTGGCCTTGAACTCAGAGATCTGTCTACTTCTGCCTCCTGAGCACTGGGATCAAAGGTGTGCACCACCACCGCCTGGCCTAAGAGATCTTTTAAAAAATATACTGCCTCTGCCACCCCTAGTGCTGGGATTAAAAGTGTGCACCACCACCGCCACCAGCCAGCCACCCAGGTATCTTTATTCTTGTTTTAAGGCTCTTCAGACATTTGTCATTTCTTTATGTAGAGTTGCTTTGATTCAGTAACATCATCTTTGATGAAGCTCAGGTAGGAATAGAATCACTCAGGCTTAATATTAATTACACACGGTTCGGCCTGTGGCTCAAGCTTCTTGCTAGCTATCTCTTATAACTTAACTCAACCCATTTCTATTAATCTATGTATCACCACATGTTCTGTGGCTTTACCTGTGTCCCGTTACACAGCTCGTTGGATGGCAGGCCAGAGCCTCCCTTGACTCCGCCCTTCCTTGTGCACTGACCTTTCACACGTACTTACACACATCATCTCCTAGTGTACTCTCCCATCACTCCATTCCAGCCACACCAGGCACCCCTCCTCTTCATGGATCCTCCATGTTCAGCCTTGCCTTTAGACCTTGACATGATTGCGGTCACTCTCTGGAATGTTTGTCCCCTGTGTAGTCTCTTCCTCCTTCAGGCATTGCTCCGATGTCACCTTTCCAGTGAGGCCTAGCCTTCCACCCCACGCCCCGCCCCGCCCCGCCCCCTCTTTGAACTGCAATCTTTCTCCCAGAGCAGTCTTCACGCCCTGTCCAGTTTTCATCCACAGCACTTACAGTCAAAACAGATGGTTTATGTTTACTGTTTGCTGTCCATTTCCTCACTGAGGATTTTTGTCTGTTTTCTTCAATCCCTAGCCTTCAAGGTGCTGTTTGGCTCACTTAAGGTTTAAGAATAATAAATGGCCAGCTGTGTTGATGTGAAGACAGAGATGCGTCCATTAAGTTCCCTGATAAGAAAGTTAACTGGTGAGTTCGGCAAGCTTGAAAGCCAGACCTGAAGACAAGTGAAGTGAATGGGATGTAACTGGTTTAGTAACATCTGGGCCACATTCCTTGAAGGATCCTTTTCCTATGAAACAACTAGATTCTAAGTAAAGCCTACCTTACATGTATTGATGAGATCTTACAAAGTCAGTGAACATTAGTTTGTTCATGAAGTCAAACCAACCCCAAACCCAACAACACAGCACAGAAGTCAGAACCGGGAGCATGTGGGGTCCCCTCCAGGGGCAAAGGTTTTGAAAGTCACTGAAACTCAGAATCTTAGGCCAGCAGCGGTGAGCGAGCTGAACTGAAGACAACCTCTTGAGCCCTGTCAAAAACAGTCCAAACCTGCCAAGTAGTGGTGGCACATGCCTTTAATCCCAGCACTTGGAAGGCAGAGGAGGTGAATCTCTGTGAGTTCAAGGCCAGCCTGGTCTACAAAGCGAGATCCAGAACAGGCACCAAAACTACACAGAGAAATCTTGTCTGGAACCCTGCCCCCCCCCCCCCCCAAAAAAAAACAACAGTCCAAACCATAAGCTCATAATTAAGGATCATCAAGCACCCGAGGCCAGCCACCATGAGGGATAACCAGCAGAAACAAGGAGATTTGTATCACTAAAAAAGGTCTCTTTTGTTTACTGAGGTCTCTGATGTCTGAAGTCAAATCCCTAGTCTAAGTAACAGTTAGAGTTCCTGAGGCAGTTCAGACGCTGCTGCGGAATATAGACTAGCTAGAAATGAAAATGTGAAGAACTAAGGGTACAATTTTACATAGGGACAAATGATTAAATGGACAGAAATGGCAGGAAAGACTTGAAGGACGCTAAACAGAACGTATAAAATGAATGTGCACACACACAATTTAATTATTGAAATGTACTCAGTGGATAAAGGAAATAGTGTTTTGGACATATAAGTATCTTTGCCTTTACCCTGGCAAACACCATATTATTAACATTTTAAAAATAGAGAGTCTTTTAAAATTATATTTACTTACTTACATATTTACACACACATGTGTGCACCTGTGTGAGTGTGTGCATGCATGTGTGGGTCAGAGGACAGCATGTGGGACTGACCTCTCTCCTCTCACCACGTGGGTTCCTGAGCTAGAACCTGGGTTGCCAGGCTTAGTGGCAAGTGCTTTTACCTGCTGAGAGATCTGGCCAACCCCTGTTACAAACATTTTAAACAATTGCCCATCTGGTAGGCAAAATAATCTCACCATCATCCTTGTATTCTTGGAGCAAAGAAGTTGAGCATTTATTCCTTTATGTTTGGTCACTATGTACTTCTTTTGTGAAATGATAGACTGTGTCTTAGCACATTTTTCTAGCAGGGTGAATTGTTGTAGCCACTAGGTCTCCTCGTGGCTGTACCCAGCAGGACTGCATAAGAGGTTGATTGGACCACGGGTCTGGGTACCAGGTGTTTGTAAGGGTCTAACTAGCAAGGGGAGGTCTTTTGCTCCACCCCTTGGCCTTGTTATAAATAGACCTTTGGAATAAAGTTCTGGGCCGGTGGATAAGGATCCAGGCCCACCCGAGTCTATCCTGTGTTTCTCTGTTTCTCTCCCCTCTATTTCTAACTAAGTCTCTTATCCCTCATTCCTCAAGAGTCCCTGGGGTAAATAATTGTGGGGGCTGGTCCGCCACAGTGAATTTTGGTTGTTTCTTTACCAATGGCCTTTCTACCCAGTGCAGCTCTTGCTGTGTCCTACCTCAACTGACAATGGGGACAAGAAAACTCAGGGCTCAACTAAATTAGATTCCGGCTTCCTAAGACTCAGTATTTAAAGATAAAGCAGTTTAGGCTTTGGGGCTCCAAAGAGCTCAGGCCTAAACTTTGATGCTATTTAATCTAATCAGTAGATTAAGTAGCGGTTGTCAGTTAACCCATCCTGATAGTTACTTCTACATTGTCTCTGTGGGGAAAATGTTACGTGGTTCTAAAACAACTTAAAAACAAACTTCTGAGTCATAACAAATATTCATTAAACTCCAGCATGGACTAGGTTGTGCTAGGTACTCAGAGCATAAAGACGATATCATGCTGGGTGGTGGTGGTGCACACCTTTAATCCCAGCACTTGGGAGGCAGAAGCAGGCAGATGTCTATGAGTTTGATGCCAGTCTGGTCTACAGAGTGAGTTCCAGAACTGCCAAGGCTATACAGAGAAACCCTGTCTCAAAAAACCAACAAAACAAAACAAAATAAAAAAAAAGACAAAATCAAAAGCACGTCGACCGTCAAGAAACTCATGATTAAGCCAGGCATGTGGTACATGTCTGTAGTTCCAGCATTCTGGTAGTAGAGGCAGAGGGATCATCAAAAGTTTGAGGCCAGCCAGAGTTATACAGAAAGATCTTGTCTCAAAAGAAAGTCACGATTAAGAGGATAGTAATTCATATTAGTTTTGTTAGGTATGGTAATATGGTTATGGTAAGGTTTTTAAAAGCTCTTTTGGGGGTGAGGAGATGGCTCAGATGGGTAAAATACTTGTCACACAAGCATCCCTGCACATACACAGCACTTATATGTGTAAAACACACACACACACACACACACACACACACACACACACACTCGCCCCTTTAAAATATATTCTAGTAAGTATTTATGGATAACGTCTCAGAATGTTTGGATTTTGCTTTAAGATGCTTCAGGAAGGCCAGGCATGGTGGCACATATCTTTAATTCCAGAACTCACGTGGCAAAGGCAGGCATATCTCTGTGAGTTCAAGACCAGCCTGGTCTACACAGCAAGTTCTAGGACAGTCAAGATTACATAGAGAGCCCGTCTCAAAACAACAACAACAACAACAAGGATACTTCAGGAAGACAGAAAATAAACTAAGGAAGAAATAATTGAAGCAAATTTTGCAAAATGCTGGCAAGCATTGGAGTAGAGTGACATATGTAGGCTCATTTAGAGATATACTAATGTGGATTCATTGGTCTCTCAACTTTTATAAATATAAATAATATAGTTCTCTTAGTCCTCCTGGAATACTGGTAAGCATATACATAAATATAATACAGGAAAATAAAGATGTATACATAAGAGAGTGTAGGAACAGAAAAGAGTCTGATATGCTGGGGTGAAATCGAAGATGACTGAAGGTGGGTCAGGAACCCAACTCTGATGTCAGGTTACAGCTCCAAACTTCAGTTCCACCTAGTTTAAGTTTTGTGATTTTGCATATGTAACTTCCTCCTTATGCCTCTGTTTCTTCTACAATAAAAGGAAGGTAATTGTGTACTTAAAGACTGAATTGGGGGTGAGGGGTGGGGATCTCTGCAAAACCCTTGGGACAGTAGCTAGTACAATGGAGAAATAAAAAAAATTATTAAATAAAATATTATTAAATAAAAAAGGTATTATTTGTTAATGTTACTGATGACGTTTAAAAGGCTTTTCAGAGTTTGCTTGTTTCTTTCTTTCTTTGTTTTAAGGCAGAGATATATCAGAAAATACCAGAGCCCGGTAGTGGTGGTGCACACCTTTAATCCTAGCACTTGGGAGGCAGAGACAGGCGGATCTCTGTGAGTTCGAGGCCAGTCTGGTCTTCAGAGTGAGTTCCAGGACAGCCAAGGTTACACAGAGAAACCCTGTGTCGAAAAGCAAAACAAAACAAAACAAAACAAACAAAAAAAAAAGAAAAAGAAAATATCAGAAACAAGGAGCAAAACCTAAGGCCAAGTAGGGGTAGAGAATGTGTCTGTGTATTGTGTATGTGTACTTGTGTGTGCATACACATGCATGCATGTGTGTATGACTGTGTGTGTGAGTGCATGTGCCTGTGTGCACATGTGTGATGAGTGCATTGTGTGTGTGAAGGGCTGAGAAGAAGGGAGTCAATGTGATGCCCGTATTTCTTGGGAGGCCAGGTAGGTGATGGCATTATTAAAAGGGAATATAGATAAAGGAGGGATTATTAGCTGCAAATTTTATTTCTAGATATATAAAGCAATGATCAAGCATGTAAACCAAATCACTTCTGAACTGGAGTTTCCAGAATGAGACAGTGAAAACTGGCCAAGTGCAATGAATGTTCAAGGTTCTGAAAGTGCTCGGAGGGGAGGTTTATCTAGAAGAGCAAACTTGAATGGAGTATACCACACAAATCCAGCCTGTGGGTTCATAAGATGACTAGAAGACACTAGAAATAACGTTGTTCCAGAAATCCTGCAGTTCAGGTATTAGTAGAATGCCCATAAAATAAATATATACTTCTCAAGGTTGTAATCTGAACCAGTAAGATGGCTCAGTGGGTAAAGCCACGCGCTGTGAAACCCGACAGCCCAAGTTCGATCCCTGGAATCCGTATGTAGAGGGAAAGAACCAAGGAGGATAGGATGTCCTCTGACCCCACATGTGTACCCACGCCTGCCTTCCCCCACACAAAATAAATGAATAAATGTAAAGACAAAAGTGAACACCTCGTCCTCCATGAGGCAGCTGGATGGTTTCCATTGCATTCTTACCCAGAGGTGTTGAGATGTTATTAAATGCAGTATTGCTATATTTATGTATTTACTGTGTGTCTGTGCTTGCACGTGTGCACATGTGTGGACGTCACACCAGAGGACAGCCCCCGGGACGCAGTTCTTCCCGTTCACTGTTGGCTCCCAGGATGGAACTTGGGTCATCAGGCTTGGCAGCCAGAGCCTTTGCTCTCTGAGCCACCTCACGTGTCCACTACCTGACTTTTGAGTGGCTTATAGATCTTCATTTAAAACAGATTCTATTGGAGGGGCTGGAGACGTGACTTGGAGGTTAAGAGCCCTGGCTGCTTTTCTGGAGGACCCGTACCCAGGTGGTGGCTAACAACCATCTATCATAAGGTCCAAAGAATCTGATGCCCTCTTTTGGCCTCCACCGGCTCTCCACATGGTGGCCAGACTAACAATCAGGCAGAACACTAATATATATAAAATAAAAACAAGCCCGGGCAGTGGTGGCGCACGCCTTTAATCCCAGCACTCGGGAGGCAGAGCCAGGTGGATCTCTGTGAGTTCGAGGCCAGCCTGGGCTACCGAGTGAGTTCCAGGAAAGGCACAAAGCTACATAGAGAAACCCTGTCTTGAAAAATAAATAAATAAATAAAAAAATAAAATAAAATAAAATAAAATCTCCCAAAATAAAAATAATGAAAACAGATTACATTTGAGAGTGTTGGGAAGAAAAGAGCAGAAACAATTTTAGGAAAACTTTAAGTGCCCAGAAGACTCACTCTTTCCAGGACTCAAAAGCCCTTCTTTTCTAGAGTTGGGACTCCTGTTTATGACTAATCTCCTTTAAGAAGCAGGACCTTCTTAAGAAAAAAACAACTGATTAAAATATTGTGTTCATTCGTCTATTCATGGTCATAGCTATGCATGTTTTCTAATTAACTTTTGAAACAGGTGCAAACTTAAGGAAAAGTTTCAAACTCTTTTCCCTCCTCAATCACTTGAGAGTAGCTGCAAACACGATGCTTCATCATTCCCAAATACTTCAGTGTTTTTCCTGCAAAGATTTCCTTCTCCCATCACGATGAAACCATCAAAGGCAGGAAATCAACACTGACACACCACAGCCACCAATTATCAAATCCCACACAAGCTTCATCAACTGCCATTCACAAATAATAGATCCAGTTCAGAGTGAGGCATTACCTTCAATTATGTGTGTACTTAAATTTATTTAATCATTAAACTTATTTAATCATCAACAGCCTCACATTTCCTTGATCTTTAGCACTTGAGAAATTACAGTTACTTTCTAGAATGTCCTTCTGTTAAGTTCATCTGATGTTTCTGCATGATAGGTTTAGGTTGGACACTTGGGAGGCCCGTTACAGAAGCAGTAACATGTTCTTTTCATATTTCCTATCAGGTAGTATACAATTCTGATTTGTCTTATTAGTGGGAACATTGAACTCTGAAGGTTTAAGTTGGTGTCTGCTGAAATCCCAGCATGGAGAGGGGAGGTGGACATGAAGTCTCACCCCTAGCTGAGGAGCTATTGGCAACAGACAGCTGCTGGAAGAGGGAGTCAGTTTTCTTTAAGGATGTGGACCCTGGGAGGTTGACCACACTCCAATGAAAGGTCACACATCCAAGAGTATATTGCAGGACTTAATGGGTTAAAGGGGGGGGGCTAGTCATGAAGTTAGTTAGGTAGGGGAGGGGTGGTGGTGAATCTGGGAGTAGTTGAGAGACGGGGTGAATATGATCAAAATACACTATATGAAGTTCTCAAAGAACTAAAAAAGAAAACAAATGCTATCTTCCAAGTTTCTTCACTGTGAATTTATTATTTACCTTTTAAAATAATAGGGTATTTTGTGGGGGTGATCCTTTATTTTTTGTACTAGAGATTGAACCTAGGGCTCTGTACTAGCATTTGCCTAGTACAGAGTCACTATGTAGCCTAGGCTGACCTAAGACTAGCCAACCTCCTGCCTCAGCCTCTTGATTGCTAGGAATGTAGAAGTGAATCACCATGCCTGGTGAGGGAGCTGTTTTAAACCTTTAAGTATCCTATTTTCTACCAAATTTTCTTAAAAAAACTAATTTCATGTGTGTGAGTGTTTTGTCTCTTTGTGTGTAATGTGTACCACAGGTATGGCTGGTGCCTTTGAAGGTCAGAAGGTGTGGGATCCCTTGGATCTGGGGGTATGGGTGGTTCTAAGATGCCATGTAGGTTCTAGGAATCAAGCCCAGGCCCTCTGAGGGCATCGAGTGCTCTTAACCACGGTGCCATCTTTCCAGCCTGTGTATGCAGGTATTTGCATAGGATTGCGGGTGCCCAAGGAGACCTGCTACATCAGCTCCCCCTGGAGCTGGAGTTGTAAGCAGTTATGAGCCAACCAACCAGGTGTTGGGAGCCAAATTCATGACCTCCTTTGCAAGAGCAATATGTACTCTTAACTGTTGAGCCATCTCTCCAGCCCATTCTACATAATTTTTTTAGAAAAGCATTTTGTACTTTCTAGCAAAACAAAATATCCCAGGCACATGCCTCTCTACTCTTTCATCCAGCCCTATAACCAGTAATTTCTCACAATGAATCATTGCTTTTTAATGGGGAATGGTATTTGGAAGTCGAGATATTGGTTGCATGCTTGTTTATATCTATTGGGTTATCTGTGTTCTCAGGCTCTCTCAAGAGGCAGGAAGCATATTATGTATGTTCTATGTGCATGCTGATACCCATATTTACTTCTACATACTTATTGGGACCTACAAGCTTACATGGGTACTCTAACATGGATCCAGGACCACAGGGCTCATTCTAATTTCTCTCTTTTCTCACTTTTGTCACCCTTTTTGACAGCCAGCATCCTGGCATCCATTATCCCTGGAGTATTTATTCATTCCATCTTTTCTGTGTGTGTAACCTCCCCCTAGCTGTGAGAAGCCTTCCTCCCTCACTTGAGTTCTGATCCCTTGTCTTGGGTAGCCCTGCTGAATGGAAGTTTTCCTTAACTCACTTGAACACCAATAGCCTGCTTTCTTTTGTGGATATTCTCAGTCCACCTTGGGTTTTGAAATTTTGTGTCAGGTACCTGCTCCTACAAAAGCCCTTCTCTTCCTGTGTGACTTGAAAATTGCCTTCTCATGTGCTTTCCTGCCTTGTCCCACTTCAGCACTAATATCCTGCCCAGGCCGACTTGCCACCAAAATGCACTCTTCACTATTCTTGAAAAGAAGTCTATGTGAGGATACAATCCTTGTCATAATTGGACTCAAATATCCTGCCATGAGTCACCAGGGTAGCTTCATTCTACAAAGATTCCTACTTTAACTGGGCCCTACGGACTGGCTTTGGACTGAATTGTTCAGGAAGAGAAGAGGAAGTACTATACACCAGTCCTCAGGTTAAAGCCTTGTCTTCTGTTCTTAAGCTGCTCACCTTGTCCTTCTGGTTAAGTCATTGATGCAAACATTTCTTTTAAATAAGTATACCTCATAAACTATTAAGTTTATTTAAAACAATATCAATATACTCATTCTGATACCTTGCTTCACTCAGTTGTTTTAAATTACAACTTCCATTGAAGTGGGTTTGTTGAAGTCATCACAGTGTCTCAGGATTTTACATGGTCGGAGCTCCTTCCTCGTTTCTCAGCCTGACCTCCTTGATCTTCCCAGTTACCTTGACCTCTTTGCTAGTTCTGAGTCAGGCCACTCCTGCCTTAGAGCGTTGGTTTCTGTGCTGACGGTCTCTTGTTGGAATGTTCTTTCCTCAGACATCCCCATGGCTCACTCTTGTGACTTCAAGTTTCTGGTCAGATGTCCCCTTCTCCATGACGTGTACCTTAAAAAGCCTATTTAAAACTGTGTCTCCCATCCTTTTCCTGCTCAGTTTTCATTGCAGTTTCTAACATAATACCTCAACACTAAGCATGTTTATTTATTTTTACATCTTTCTCTTCACCATACCTTCTAAACAGTTCCACAGGGGCAGAGACTGTTAATGTTTCGCTTACTGTGGAATAAATATTTGTTGAATGAAGACAGTTGTTCGAATTCCCAAACTAAACACCACCACCTAGTGTTCACACAAGGATGTGTTCATTAATCCCAAGACTGATTTGCACTAACTGTGATAAAAGTCGTGGTTTAATCAATGCTCAGCTATCCTGTTTTGTTTTTAAACTTCCCTTAGTGTCTCGTAAAAGTCAAGACGTTCACAGCTATGAAACCTTCACAGGACATACTGACTTCTTTGACAGCAACCTCTTTCCCTTTTACCCTCTCTTCCAGAATTCTTATGCTGGTAAAAGTATCTTAAAGGCCGTGAATCTTTTAACTTGGAGGCAGTTCCAAACCTCTTCCATAAACAAACAAACAAA
>CABHPH010143948.1:24035-40061 GCA_902168325.1 Peromyscus nudipes | reverse complement strand
CACACACACACACACACACACACACACACACACACACACACACACACTATGTACAGTGGCCTGAGACCTTTTCAGTTTCTTCTTTTCCTTCTGTCATTTTTTACTGTTCTCACGATCAGTTTCCACTGAGGATTCGATGTCCACGCCGTGAAGAGAGAAGTGAAGTGAACAGGGTGGAGGTGGAGGAGGGGACAGGGAGGTTGGCAGATTTCTTGGCAGGAGCAGAGCAGTGAGCTGAGCCGCTGAGAAGGTTCAGGGTAGCTGGAAAACGGCCTGGGAGGCAGGTTGAAATCGCATGGATAAGAGGAGACAGGCCATTTGGAGCTCCAGTCGGCGACTCAGCAGGGAAAGCTAACATTCCAGAGAAGGCCGCCTGTAAGGAAGGCCCAGGGCCAAGGCACAGGGGGGACAGCCTGCTAGCCTGGCTCTCCACGCCAGCTCACAGGAGCAGCATGGAGTTGTTCTTTTTCCTTGGCTGTGGGTTGAAGGAGCCATTTCCTCTCCCATATCCTGACTTTGGGTAACCCAGAGGACACTGATTCCAGTGCCTCAGGATTCTGCTCTTATGTAAGGAATGCAGGCTGTGTGACGAGATCCTGAGTGACAGGCGCTGCGGAGTGCTGAGGACCATGGCTGGCTGACATGGCCGGCACACGGGCATGCAAGCATTTTTTCCCTGCAGGTGTGAGGCTAAGGGTGGCGAGTCTTCCAGTTTTTCCAAAGAAGCTAAAAATCTGGAGGCATTTTAACTTCAGAGGAGAGAAAAGGAGCCGAAGAGGGAGGTCTAGAGAAAGAGGGAGGTTTTAGTTTTTAAAGCATTGACTTGTTAAGAAAAAAAACTACTAAACTAAAACTCAGTGTTTGCCAAATGTGATGTGCCTGCTGGCTGGTTTTAATTTGTGGACCCATGGTTTGAGATAATTTGAAATAAAATCATATAAGACTGCTTCCCCTGAAGTCTGCTTATGGCTATACCAAATTCAGTGTCCCCTGGAGAGACACAGTTAGTATCTATTACGTATACAACATTCCTGGAGTTACCATAAGGAATCTATGAGAAGTACTAAGTTATTTTCCGCCTTCTATGAACTTAGAATATTGCCCAAGCAGTTTACTTCCACTCAGGAAAGTTAGGTAATGGAGCAATGCATAATTTCTTACCAAAACAGCAGATATGACCATATATGCCAAAGGTACCTTCAAAGGAAAGAGGCAGGTAGATGAGAAGATGGTTCAGTCAGCAAAGTGACTGCCACCCAGTCGTGAGGATGTGAGCTCAGATGTCCCACATCCACATAGAAAGCACAGCGTGGCAGCTTGTGGCTATAACCCCAGTGCAGAGGGGTGGAGATAGAGGATTTCCTAAAACTCATTTGACTAGCTAGCCTAGCTACACTGATGAACTTCCAGCTCAGTTAGTGATCCTGTCTCAACACCTAGAGGTAGAGAGAGGTTAAGAAAGATGCTTGATGTCAACCTTGGATCTCCACAAACACATGCATTTATGTATGTACACATACACTCTGAATAGACAACACACACACACACACACACACACACACACACACACACACACACCCCAGACATACAACACAAAATAAAAACCATCAAAATCCTGTAAATCTATGCAAAAGTCAGGGCCGGGAGCATGTGTCTGTAACCTCACCGCTGGAGAGGCAGGAACAGATGGACTCCAGGGTTTGCTGACCAGCTAGTCTAGCCTAGCACCCAGGTTTGGGACCCTGCCTCAAAACACAGCGAAGAGAGTGGGAGAGGAAGACATCCAGTGTCAACTTCAATTGTGTAATGTCAACACATGGGTAAGTGCACCTGTATGTGCATTACCATGTGCGCACACGCACATCCATGCAAACACACCCACACCCACAAAGATGTGTAGGCTTTTAGGCCTACAACAAAACTCAAGTGTAAGAAAATCACTGGTGGTGGAAATATCGATGGGTGCTGTTCACCCTTATTTCCTCAACATTTGGCACCTAGAAATGATGCTCAACAAGTATTCCTTGAATAAAAGGACAAAACTAATGAGTCTGGGAAGGGAAGAAGTCAGTCTTGTGAACTGAGACAGTGAGGAATTAGGCAAATATTTTCATTATCAACATGATGATATTAAACACAGAGACAGTGAGTTCAAGATTCTGAGCATTTGGTCACTAGGTCCCCATTGTTGCTAGGGAATGGGATGTGCAGCCAGTTCTCACTGTAACCCATATTATAGTTGACAAGCTATTTGCCATCTCTGCTGAAATGTCTGCTGAACCTCCTAATGACCAATTAAGCTTCCTTGACATTTTGATGCAGGAGAAAAGGGACCCCAACACTATGTTCATGTAATAGCCTAGCTCATAATGAGCATGCTGATTCCCTCATCAGCGTTTTGGTTGTTTGGTGGTTGCCCCCCTGTCTCCCAGGGCCAGCCAGGTGCCACTCTTTGAGTTCCTATCTCTATGTGCAGCCAACCTCCATGGGTTCTGATTCATTGATCCTTTCCTCCTGCAACTGTCACCATAGACTAGGAAACTGCAAGGATCCTGGCAGGTAGGACACACAGCTACAGAGCCCAGAAGAGGGAACCCTGTTTGGTGTGTCAAGTGAGCCTCGGGAAGAAAAGGAATCAAAGCTAGAAATGTTGATACATGCATGAAATTCCAGCACTTGGGAGATAGAGGCAAGGGGATAGCCAACTCAAGATCAGTCTGAGCTCAGAAAACCCTGTCACAAAAGAACAAGGGCACAAGGTGTAACTCAGTGGGGACTGCCTAGTATATGCAAGGCTCCTCAGAATGGCGCTCTCGCTCTCTTTCCTCTCTCTCTCTCTCTCTCTCTCTCACTGACACACACACACACACACACACACACACACACACACACAAGGGGGGGGGAATAAAGAGGCTAGTGATAAAATCTTTTTGCTCTATCAGAAAGTTTGTTTTGAAAGGAAGTTAAAGTTTGCTAGGTGAACTAAAAGCCAGACTGAAGAATTTAGACTTTATCTGACATCTGATGAGGGCGAAACTCAAGCTTTCTATGGACTTAGATCATTTGATATGAAGAGGAAGGGCTTCGTTGCAATCTCATTATTGTCCAGAATTAACAAATCAATACTGAAGGACTTTGTGGGAGACAAACAGGACCCTCCCCAAAGATGTGAGCTGACTATAAATGTCCTATGTTGGATCTCTAGGAGACAGCTGTGCCATTCGAGAGCACAGTAGTCTCCAGATTAGAAGAATAAGCTCAAATATGAAGACCACATCATGAAAAATATCTCAGTGAAATCAGACCCCATCATTATTAATAGCCATCTCTGTTGACCCTAGTAACCAGATTAGATTCTGTCTTCATCATGGACACTTCCAACATTGCCATTTACAATCTCCAAGAAGCCCTAGCATGCTAGGATATAAGTTGTATCCATGTGATGCTCCAAAATTAAAAAGTGAAAGACAACTCCTGGTTACAACTGGGCCTGGTGGTCACAGTTTCATGAAGAGTTCTGGATGATCGCATGGACAGATGTTCATAGGACCCCTTGCACAGGCTAGGGGAATTTGTGGATGTCATAGATACCTTGACTGGAGTTTCCAATGTGCAGTGAGCTCTGAACCCACTCTTTAAAGGAAGATGTATCTAGAATTCTAATTCATGAAGAAGTGGACATAATTGTAGAGGCTCTGCCACATGTATGAGAGAGTTTCTTCTGAAAGACTTTTGCAGAGGAGGTGGAAAAGTTTAGTTTAATAAGGACCACAAGATTTAGTGGTTTCGACAGGCAATGGTGGTGCACGCCTTTAATCCCAGCACTTGAGAGGCAGAGGCAGGCAGATCTCTGTGAGCTCGAGGCCAGCCTGATCTACAAAGGGAGTTCCAGGACAGCCAAGACTGTTGCACAGAGAAGTCCTGTCTCAGAAAAAAAAAAAAGATTTAATGGTTTCAAATTTTCTTACTTTTTTTTATTACAAGGGGGGAAACAGTAACTTTGCAATGAACAGTCTGGTACACACCACCTTGATTAACCAACAGCAGTAGGACATCAGCTGTGCTGGGACACCGGGGCATTACAGCCTTGGGTAAATGATAGGCAACCAATTTTCCCAGACAAATCTGTATCTGTAAACTAATGATGAGTAATCGTTATTCACATCCCCTAAATTGAAGGGTTAGTACTAAATAACTAGCATATAGGTTTTCAAAAATCATTTCTATTTTTTTAAGATTATATTTCCATCATTTCCCTCTCCCTTCCCTCTCTCCAAACTTTCCCATATACTCCTCCTTGCTTGCTTTCAAATTCCTGGCCTCTCTTTTCCCCTAATTATTGTCACATACATGTATGTATGGCAGTTAAAGAAGACATAAAGACAAGGTGAATACTATTTATTGTAGCAGAAGCTGAAGACCCATGGAAACTAAATGCAATGTGCTGTGTATCCTAAAACGTGTCTGTATTGGAGGGAAGAGTCACCAAAGGGCATCGGCTGGAAGAATTAATAAAACAGAGAACAAGGACGATGCTTTATCCAGGTCTGGAAACACTAGAGGAGGGGCTAAATGTACTGCAGAGCTTTTTTTTTTATGAGATGTGTTTGAAGGGATTGTAAAATAAAGAAACAAAACCTAATAAAATCTAACAGTGAACTGATAAGCCCATCAAAGTCTAAAATAGTTATTATCCCATCCATTTAGTGAGTTCTGGGCTAAAGCCACTAGTAAAAGTCAAGGTGTATTTTGTTTTAGCTCTTAGATCCATGAAGACAGACAGGCTTTTGTCTCCACGTTCCATAGCTAACACACCTCCATCTCTGGGAAGCGGTCATCTCTACCCAAGCCCCAGGCTCTTCAGAACAGTGTAAAAACAGATTGGCTAGACTGCACATCTGCAGAAGGAACACTTAGTAAAACCGCGATCCCAAGAAATAATAGCAATGGTTGTTATTATGGAGACAGTGTTCCATGGACCCCAGGCTGGCCTTGGCTTTGCTACGTAGCTAAGGATTTGAATGTTTGTCCTACTATCACTGCTTCCCAAGTGCTAGGATTACAAGTGCAAACCACCATCCTAGGTGATGCCGTGCCGTGGCTATAAACTAGAACCTAGGGCCTCATGCATGCTGGGCTGCATCCCCAGTCCCCACCGTCACAAGAGGAGTTACCGTGACACTCCTTTGTAATATCTGTGCTACCTACTACATGCCAAAGTCTAAGCACTTTCTCCTGTGCTAATTCACTGAATTTCCACTTTGACCTTATGAGGTTAGGGACTGTTGGTGTCCCCATTTTATACAAAAAGGAAGCCAAGGCCAGAGGAAATCCAGCATCCTACACAAGCGAGTCAGGGGCAAAGCCAGACTTTGATCCCAGAAAGATTGATCTAAGAACCATCCCCCGAATAGCTCTATCCAATTAGTTCTGCCTCATTACCCTGGTGAGTTATTAACCATGGAGGATTTGTACACACATATCTAATCTGAGTTTTCTTCCCCAAGCCTAAAAAGAGAAGAGGCAGAGGAGCCATTCTGGACTCACAGGGGCCTGGAACCAAGGCTAGGTTTCTTCACCCCTCTTTGCAACACAAAACAGCAAAACAAATGACTCCCCTAATAGCATCAGAGAAGCCTGCCATCCCTGCTCTGTGTTTCACAGGAGGAGGGATTGCAGCGTTGAAGCCACGGCTATAAATATCAGAGTTAATGAGGGAGGACTCCTGGAGACCTAAATGTATCCATTTTACGGGTTTGTCATACATCAGGTTAATATGATTCTGACAAATAATTATATTGAAAACCGGACAGGGACCTGGAACATTGCTGTTCCTTTTGATTGTTACAGCGGAGTCTTCTGGCTAATTAGAAGGTGATGAGAGTGGCTCTGGAATGCAGAGAAAAACTGTAACTGTTTGTGACATTTAGACAAAGGAACGTATGCACACCCCCACCTTGGCATGGACTATGTGACTGTCATTGTCTAATTTCCTTAACAGGCAGAGCAACTCCTTCATATGAATGGTTGAGCAGTTAGACCTGGTGTGGATACCGGGGAGAATAGAGGTGGAGGAATTATTTTGTGTCTATTTCTTTTAAAAATAACATTGACTGTTTCTCCCTCTCCTGGCTGTCTTTTGTTGCCTGTAGTTCTTTGCGTAGGGTTGAGGCCTCATGGGATTTCTCCCATCCACCTTGAGAGGTCTGTTGGTGATGTCCTTGTTCAGCTCATGTTCAGGCAGTCATGGTGGTGAAACTTCATGGGTGTAGCATCACGCCAGTTGATTTACAATGTCAGCCTTGTAAACATCCATACAAGTAACATTGTTCAGACTGAGCAGGTTATATTTATAAGTACATCTGTTTATACATATATGCCTATAACAACAATTATTGGAAAGAGGCCATGAATTTAAAAGGGAATATAGGAGGGTTTATGAGGAGGAATAAGGAATTATTATAATCTCAAAACTAAAAAAAAAATTGACTTGAAGGGTTTTCACATGGAAGAATATATAGATTGGGTGAGTCCCCCAAAACAGGTTTTCAGTCAGTACATGTCAAACCATGATGGTAGCTCCTTCTCTGACTTTGAAGATGACTTATTCTCTCTCGGGTTAATTACAGTGGCCTCTGAGAGGAAAAGATGTCTTACTGATGGAAAAAAAATGACACTCCGAAGCTGTGACATTTGCCATCATGTAATTGGGTTGCCCTGAAATCCTGGAGCTGTGTTGTAGGCTGGAGAGCAGGAGCTTCCAGAAAAAAACCTACCTAGAAGGTGACATCCAACTTCATGGGTCCCTCTCCATCCTCAAGGACTTCTCCCCCAGCAGGACAGGCTGTTCAGCAAACAAGGGCGTCACGCAGAGGGGACACAAAGGGTCTAAAATTCAGTCCTGTCTCACCTGGAGGTCAGGTCTGCTTATCTGAGATAGCAATTCTCAGCTAATCCACATGATCAGACCCATGAGGGAGCTTGGGATCCCAGAGCAACCTAAAGGTACAGCTTTCCTATACCAAGCATCGGCTATCTTCCTCCATATTCTCCTACACAGCCATGCCCCATCTCTCTCAGGCAACATAAAAGTGAAGAAAGAGGCGTACTCATAGTTACACTAAAACAGTTCCCTGTGTCCTTGGCTCTGTTGGTACTACTTCTTTTCATCAGTAACATCAATTCTTCACTATCCTTCCCTTCCCTTCCCTTCCCATCACTCCTCAATAGATTTCTGGCCATTAACTTCAGTGGGATACTCTTAAATGTCCACACTACATCGGTGTTTTCCCAGCTCGATTGAGTCTAGACCTTGTGCAAAGTGAAACTTAATGTACTTGCTCAGGTGCTGTTTGCTCACCAATCATCAATCAACCATCCATTAAACTAAAAGTCCTGATTTCAACAAGGGCTATTTCTTTTCTTTTCATGGGGTATGTGTATGTGTGTGTGTGTGTGTGTGTGTGTGTGTGTGTATGTATGTGTGTATGGGGAAGCCAGAGATCAACATCAAGTGTCTCCCTTTAACTGAACCTGAGCTCATCAAATAAACTGAGCTCCAAAAGCCTCGTCTCTATTATCCAAGTGCTGGGGTTACAGATGTGCATAACTGGATCCAGCTTTCATATTCGATTAATTCTTTGAGAATTTTATGCAATTTGGTTTAATCATATTCACCCCTCACTCTTCTCCCAATTCCTTCCAGATCCACCCCCACAACTTTATGTCTTTTTTTTTTAATGACCCAGTTTGTGCTGCCCACACAATCCTGGGTGTGGGGTTATTCACTGAAGTGTGGCAGCTCTACCAGGGGTCACACCATTAAAGGAAACTAATTCTCCTCCAAAATTGTTTATCTGTGTATAACTCTTCAGTCAGGGGTAGGGGGCTTATGAGTTTGTTCCCATTTCATGCTAAAATGTTGACAAGCTTGATCCTGTGCAGGTTTTGCGCAGGCAACCATAAATGCCATGAGTTGATGGGTGCAGCAGCCCTGCCGTGGCGAGAAAGATACCTTCTGTCTGGCACTCCCCCACCTCTGACTCTTAAAATCTTTCTGCCCCCTCTTGAGACGTGGTTCCTGAGACTCAAAGAAGGGGATGATATAGATGTTCCATTTGTAGATGAGCACTTTACTGACGGGTTCTATGCTCCGATCAGTTGTGAGTTACTGTGCAGCTCACTACTGTGTTCATTTAGCAGAAGAGTAGTAACAGGTTCGCTTCTGGAGCCGGGGAGCTCCCCAAACATTGTTTCTTGGACAGCTTTATAATACCAGGCAATTGATTCTTTCTGTAGAGCGGGCCTTTAAACCAATCAGAAAAGCAGTTGGTTAGACCCATAACATTCATGCCACTACTTCAACCCATGGATATATCATGCCATGCCAGTCATTACTATAGTTCACAGGGTTCACAGCTGGGTATGACTGTTGATGACTTTCCTCCCTCGAAGCCTACACATAGCAACTTCTGGTACTATGAAAGCCAGCCAGCTGGGAGGAAAGTTTCTGGTCCGCACCAGTTTGAGTTCTCCACATCTTGTGACCTACATGTGAAGAGTCTTCCACAACAGGGTCTTAACCATCAAGTTGTGGTGGGTAAGCAAGAGCAGTTGTGCCCAGCCTTTCATGTGAGTTTGGGGTTTCAAACTGAGGTCCTCGTGGCTTGTAGTTTTGATATTTGCCATCTAAGCTACCTCCCTAGTCCCGGCTTTTGCTTTAGAAAGGCCTCTGAAGCCACTTTCTGTTAGGCTATTAAGGTAAGTGCTATACTCCTGGAAGTTAGAGCATGATCAGGAAAAAAGGCTTAGAGATGGCTGCTGTTTCTTCCATCCTAAAAGCGTCTAGCAGCAGTATGGGAACCTTCACAGTTCACAGCACCTGCCAAGAGACCCTCTGTCAAGTCCAGAATTCCTCCCCATATCTTCCTGCTATCATTTAGTTCACGCAGAAAGTCCTTGGCTGTGGCAGATTAGACAGAAAATAGAGAAAGTCCCAACAGAAGCTAGGTGCTTGACCCAGTGTTTGGAGAAAATGTTTTCCTTTAAAACAAACAAACTTTCTACTTTGCATTCTGTGTGTCAGTGCATATACATGGACAAGTCACAATGTTATGTGGATGTCAGAGAACAACCTGTGAAAATTGATTCTCTGCTTCTACCATTGGATTTGGGGTATAGAACTCATCAGTAAACTTGGCAGCAAGTGCCTTCACCCACAAAGCAATCTCACAAGCCCAGAAAATGCCTTTCCTTACTTACCCCACAATCTCAAGAGAGGATAATGTCTTATATTATTCTAAAGAGCAGATAGATGGAATAAGGTGAAATGATTTGTTCCAACTAAACTTCCTGCCAGACTCCCGAGCCAACTTTCTGTAACTCATAAAATCATCCCAATTCCCGCTCATCCTCCAAGATCTGAGTGGCTGCATGGTTCTGGACAAATGGGCAGGTGGTGCCACACAACGGGGCATGGATGAGTTCTTCCCTCCTTCCTGGACAGAAGGAGAGGATTAACTCAAAATCTTCCCTATTATCAAATGCAGCACAGACAACGGGGAGGTCACTGTGAATTTCCTTCCTGAGAAAGCTATGAGTGTGTTGGCTGGAATAGGTTTGCTGTCTCCCTCCCGGCAAAGCTGAATCTTCCATACCGACCATGATCCCATGCATGCCCAGGTGCTACAAGGATGTGAGCAACTGTGAATATGTGGAGGCGGGACAAAGTGGAGTGTGGGGGTGGAGGGTCAGAGGACAATAATGAAGGTGTGTAGAAAATGGTGCCTGGTCAGAGTCCTGCAAGGCAACTGATTTTTAGCTTTGTTTTATTTGAAATATTGAAAATCAAGAGGGGGCTCCAGTGAATTCGAACTCAGGAAAGGGAACATAGATAAACTGGTATAGATTTTCTATGGTCCATAAAGCCTAAATCCCTAGATTAAATTGGATCTCTGTGAATACTAAGAGTTGCTGGAATGTAGGGAATGCTCTAGGTGAGGAGAGGAGAAAACAGGCTGTAGGCAGAAAGTATTTGTGTACTGGCACATAGTATCCTCAAAGCTGCTGTAGCTTTTCTGTGTCAGGAGAAACACACACAGTTGCCAGGTCTTTGTACAGCTTGGAGGTGGCCATTAAGTAACAATTCCTCTTCAGTGAAGCCATGTCATAGCAATCTGCAGACCCTGAAACACACACTGCCTGAAAGTGGATGAGGAACAAAGACTTCTCTACAGGTGTGTGTAGTGTGTACAGATTCCCAGAGGCGGCCATGGCCAGGTGGGGTCAGTGTGGCCATGAGAGAGGTGTCCAATCCTGAAGTTCAGGACTTCCAATCTCTGAAATTTAATGATGGCTTTGGACCTTATTAACATGTAAGAGTATACCTTGGAGTCAATGATTATCTGTTGTATGACCTTGAATATGAGGAGACCATCTGTAACTCTCCCTGCAGGGTACAGAACAAATAGTCCTGGTCTTGGAATGTCATGATCCATCCATCCTAAATTACCATAAAAATCCATACACTATTTCCTGAGAAAAACAGGCTGTGGATCCTGGGCCGGGATGATCCTTCCATAAGGAGGTGGCTTTACTTAGAAGGGATCTACATATCTACATAGCAAAAAAAAGTCAGAATTTGTAAAATATCTAAGTTTTTTTTCATTTACTTAAAAGTAAGTCAGCTAGTCACACACTTACGTATGTGTATATATGCACAGATGCCTGTTTCACTCATATATGAATATATCTGCATATGTATACACAGATATGTATACAGATAACAGTTCTATGTATGTATACGCATGCCTGCACACAGAATCCATGAGACCTTTGTGTCAGAGGCAAAGCCCACTTTTCAGCAGGAACTAAAGACAGAGGAGCATCCTCTACAAGCTCTGCAGTGAAAGGTAAGGGCACCGACCACGCAGTTGAGAGCACTACTGGAGAACCCAGTTAATTAGGAAACTCTGATCTTATATAGGCCTGCTAGAGACCTGCACTTCCTCCCCACAGAGTAAAACATTATCTTTACTCTGAAATTTCATCTCATCTTTGGGTAGAGGAAAAGGAGGTTTTTATCTTTACTACTTTGAAGCATCTCCAGGGATAGAGATGTCTCTAAGCTTTACTATCCTGAACATCTCCTTATGCAAACAGATTAAATTCAGCTGTAAATGTTTTTGCTTAGAAGATTTTGACTGTGAAGCGTTGTAAGCTATTCATGGGGAATGGACTCCCTCAAAATACCTGTACATAAAATAAAAATCTCTCTCTCCCAATGTAGAACCCTTTAGATGTACACAAACCCTCAGGAATATTTTATAACATTATAATGCCCCATATTGAAGCATTTTGGAGACTAGGTTAGCTTTCCTATTTATCCCTCTACTGTTGATGGCATATGGGAAGCGGCACTCTATTAAGGGACTCTGGAGCTCCAGTGTTTAGGAACATGATGACCAGTAACATGACTGATGGGCTGAGGAATGCCCCTGTGTTCTAACAAGGCAAACATCAGAGGAAAACATCCACTCAGTGGATTTCTCAAAGGTATGAGGAAACTCTCAAACATGTCCACAACCACAGGATTCTTGACTCCGAGGAGTCTTATGTTGTAACACAAGGATGTGCTTGTTCACTCTAAAGTATAATTGGTTGGTTTAGTTCTTCTTGACCTAGAGAGGGAGGCAGGACCATTCCCAAAAGATTAAGCCCCGAAGCTAGGTGACTTAGAGTTTCTATTGCTATGAAGGGACACCATAACCATGGCAACTCTTCTAAAGGAAAACAAGGGCTGGCTTACAGTTCAGAGGTTTAGTCCGTTGTCATAACTGTGGGAAGCATGGTGACACACAGGCAGACATGTTCTGGAGAGGTAGAGAGTTCGACATCTGGATCAACAGATAGCAGGAAAGGAGTGAGGCACTAGGCCAGGCTTGAGCAGCTGAAATCTCAAAGCCCACCCCCAGTGACACACTTCCTCCAACAAGGCCACACCTCCTCCAATAACACCACCCCCCATGAGTCTATGGGGGTCATTTTCATTCAGACCACCACACTAGGGATGGCAGCTCGCAACTATAATCGTAATGCTATGCCCAGATCTCGGGGACCCCCAAAAGACCATCATGAAGACTGAATCCCATATGTAAAAGCAAAGACCCTTTATTTCAAGGCCGAGCTTGCTCTCTCTGACGCTGCAGAGAGAGCAGAACCCCCCCACCTCCCCGAGCCCAGGCGGGATAGGGTTTTTATCACAGCAAAGGTTGAGATGAGGGGATTTCCAGGGTTCAGAGCCCTGATTGGCTGACTTGTTTAGGAGTATCTTGGTAAAAAGGGGATATAGGTCTGTCTATACTAGGCTCAGGGACATCTGGCGATCTTATCTAATCTTAACGGTTGGAATGTTTGGGATGTCAGGTACTTCCCCTTAGATGTTGGCACATCCCTAGGTGGATCTCTGGGTGGTGTCAGCTTATGACTTTTCCTGGATCCGGGTGTTGCCTGCCAGTAAGCCTGTCACAGCAGCTGTGTCTGGGCCCCTAAGCCTGTCATGGCAGCTGTGTGGTCAAGCTATTTGGGGCCTCCTACATTAGTACTCTGGAAGCTGAGACAGAAGGATTACCCTGAGTTTCAGGCCCACCTAGGTTCCAAACCAGCCTGGGTTACAAGGCAACAGCCTGTTTCAAACAAAACAAAACAGGATGGAACTCAGCCCCGAAGATCTTGACTTTGGTCCACCTTCCTTGGACCCAAATCTTTTTGACTTATTTGTAGAGTGGTCCTTTGCTAACAGCTATCTCCCCGGATGTTGTTAATATTCTGACCTGCCCCTTGACATCCCACCCCCTTGGCACTGCCCTGTGTCCTGATGTAAAAGCCTCATTCTAAGGAAAAACTCCTCCCCTTCCTCTCTCTCCCTTACCTCCACTTTTCCTCCCACGAGGTGTGCACCCTCAACCTTCTCTCTCTTCTTCTCTCTCTTTCTGTGTCTCTCTTTCCTATCTTTCTCTTCATCTCTCTATTGTAATAAACTCTCCACGTGGATGCAGCGTCTGGGTTGTGGATTACTGGCCCCCCGCCATGCCTGCATCACGTGCATCTGCCCAGCCCACCACTGCATCTGCCCAGCATGTTTCTCTGCATGTTTCTCTGCACACGAGGGATACCCTCGGGGTCTCCCCTGCGCAATAATTCATAACAGACGTTCCTCAAGGGAAGACAGAAAGAAGGGCATGCTTCTCTTTAATGTGTGGGATCTCACCTCCATAGTAAAGCCCTCAGTAGTCCTGAGGCAGAGTAGTTTCTCAGAGCCTGCTTCTCTTGGTTGATCATGTCAAGGCCTTCCTGTTGTTAGCTCCTGCTCCAGTTCCTTCACCTCATCTAAGCAGGAGGTGCGTGGCCTCGGCCTCTACCTCAGGAGGCAAGAGGGAAGCAATACTATGAACAGATGAGGCTGCTCTTACTTGGATTTAGTTTAGGGTAGGTCAAAGAACAAGGAAATGGTGGCTATTTTATGGGGTCACCTAATGGTTCTTCCCACCAAGGAAGTGATAGGGGGCACATTCTCATTGTTCAAGTTCACGTGCTTCCACTTAGCCCGTGATGTCCATTGCACATACAGATAATTCCCAAGCATGGATCGTCAACCCCAGCCTCCTTCCAGGCCCAACTGACTAGACATTCATGTTTAGTTGTAACACATACCACAATCTGATGTCTTCAATGAACTCACCTTTTCTTTCATGGATCTTTTCCTCCCATAATTCTTAGAGTAAATTTGCACTTCTTCCCAGATCTCCAAGAGACCCAGAGATCATTCTTGGCTGTTTTCTTCTCAATATCCAACTTCCAGGAGGTAGACATATTAAATAGAATTTCTATAACTGTCTGATCTGTTTCCTGCTCCCTTTTGCCCTTCTAACCTCTTATAATTTCTTCCTTGTTCTTAAACAATGACCTCCACATAATTTCCCTCCCTCTAATTGTCTCCCTTCTCCAAAACTTACAGACTCCGTCAACGTGACAATTATCACTGAAACACAAACATGATTACACTGTTCTTCCTGCTTTCTGTTGTCTTTAGAATAAATCCCTCACCCTGATGACCCACAAATGTTGCCTCATGGTTCTCAGAGCAGGGGGCATTTAGCTGTCATGAATGGTTTAAGGTTGAGCTTACACGTGCCTGGGTGGTGGCGTACATCCAGGTGTGTGAGCCAGAGATGCTGCTGACATTCTGAACCGGGAGACGTAGTTCTATCTGGGAGCAATCAGGCTGTTCAGAAAACCGGCAGACAAGGAATTAGAAAGCACTAGTTGGCCCCTGACCACTGTTTCAAACTGATTTCTAGCTATTGAAACTATTTCACTTGATGTTTGACCCATCTTAATCTTCGTGGTTCCTGGGGGTACTTGTGCCTCTGCCCTTTCCTCCCTCCCTTCTATGACCAGCCAGCCCCACACTCTAGGGGCTAATGTCTCCCTATGCATCCTTGCAGATTTGGCTCAAACATTACTATCAGGGGTCCCCTGCTTGCTCCCTCTGTAGCCTGTGTCTGTAGATGGAGCTTCAAAGGCATCCTATACTTCCTGCAAGTGCATTTTAACTCTTTCATTTGCAAGAATCCCCTGTAGCAGGGTGAGCCCTGAGGGGCAAGACAGCCCATAGCAGGTTCTCAAGGTGTTTTGAAAGCCATGGAAAATCTTCCATTTTTGCTCAAGATTTCTTTTGAAAAAGAAAGCAAAACATGGTTTCACTATGTCAGCCAGACTGGCCTCTTTAAACTATGATCCACCTACCTCAACTTCTCAATGTGTCACTGTGCCCAACCAGATTTTTTTTTTTTTTGGAATCTTGAAATTAATATATCTCCTTTGTGAAAAGGTCAGATAGAGTAATAAGAGATACCAGATAGCATACTGGAGTTGGAATCAAGAATCCACTTCTAAATGGTGGGTGTGTGCCTTCAGTTCTAGAGCTGTGTGAAAGAGGTGGCAAAAGAGATGATGTTGCCTGGTGTGCTCGCCATGGGGAGCTCCAGGCTCATGTCTGCCACCTACTAGCTGTGTGCTCTTGGGGAAGATTGTTTAACATCTCTGTGGCTCAGCTTATACAAAGCAAGCAAAGAAAAACTAAAGTTTGTGCAATGGTAAATTAATATCTGCCACATGGGGCTTTGGGTGGTTAAGTGCGATGAGACATTATCAAGTGCTTAAAAGAGACCACAAAGTTGTTCATTACTATTATTCGTTAATTAATAATATTGTTAATGGAGAAAGGTATATATTAAAGGCATTAGTTCCTCTTAACTATAATAGTCATTATTAATATTTCTTACTATGGCATTTATTACTTGGGAAATGTTATATACATACTCCAATAATAGATTTATAGATTTTGAAAGGAAATTATATTTTACACTTTTAGCTAACAATGTGCTTTGAGACAGTTGCCTATTAGCATATAGAGCTCTAACTCCTCCTTCTACAGCTTTACTGTATGGTGTCTTCATGATTTTATTTAATAGCCTTATAATTTGGGGCCAGCCTTTGCCTCATCACGGACAATCCCTGCTGTTCACCATTACAATCAAAATTTTTGTTGAATTTAGCACAAAATCTTCTCTTGCCACAAGTAGGATAGCCCAGTCTACCCTCCAACCCCTACAGCTTTGAGTCCTTAGACTTCTTAGGCATTTCCTACATTGACAACTCATGGAACAGAGATGAAAATGACATTTGTTGGAATTCCTGGCCACTCCCCCAGCTACATGACCACATAAGTGCTGTTCAGTAGTCAAGCAAGAGACTTAGTCATCCTGGGGCCTTACGTCCTACGTAATCCATGCGCTGCATGGTCATGTAATTTGCATGCAGCGTAATCACACAATCTATGCGCATGCGTGGTATAGCTATGTAAGCTCATATGTGCATGTGCAGGGGAATCCATATAAAGTGGGTCACAGACTCCTCTCTTCTTCTTCTTCTTCTTCTTCTTCTTCTTCTTCTTCTTCTTCTTCT
>CABHPH010143948.1:13468-24025 GCA_902168325.1 Peromyscus nudipes | reverse complement strand
CTTCTTCTTCTTCTTCTTCTTCTTCTTCTTCTTCTTCTTCTTCTTCTCCTTCTTCTTTTTCTTCTTCTTCCTCCCCTCTCTCTCCCTTGCACTACCATTTCCATAGGCCTAAGCACATCTTTCCTTAATAAACTCTTATAGTGGGTTTTGTTGTGCCTCGTGGCTTTTCTCGCATGGTAAACACTGCCGCTTAATGAATAACACAGCGCCACATAATAATAACTAATAACAGGGGGGCATCTTGTCACTACTATTGATTCTCCCTCAAAACCTCGTCTCCAGGACTACAGTGTGGTGTGCAGGCACTGTAGTCTTTTGCCTGTACAGGCTGAGTTCTCATCAGTAAATATTTCATGGGTCTGATTACTCCACAGTGAGCAACAACGTGAAAACATAATCTTGGAGATGGCTACAGGTGGGCAGGAGGGCATATTTTCATCTTTCCAGAAGGGGAAATGATTTATAACTGTCAGAAATCTGATAAGAAGTTGACAAGTATATGAAATTGGTTATATAAATTATAAAACATAAGTCATGATTCTATTTGCTTTGTGACAAGAGAAACTGGGTAATTTTTCATGAAGATATAAACTAAATACAAATGGCTACAATATCCAAGTGGCTGTTCCCACTCCCTCCCTGAAAGCATCCTGCCTTTCCTGGTGCTTATGTATGGGTGCAGAATTGGAAGCAGAGTGGAGTGTGGGAACCAAAGGTCCAGTGGGAAGCAGCGGAGAAACATCAAAGAGAAATTTCCCTTGTGTCCTAGATTGCTTGAAGCTGCTTGGAGTGCTACAGTGAAAACTTCTAGAGAAGAGGCCAGAGAGAAAAAAAAATCTATTTGTAAGCCTTTCAAGGGATAGACAGAGCTAAAAACTGATTGTGGCTCTTCTCAAATGTGCAACCCACAGCCTAATCAGCACAAAAGCTGAGGTGATAACCCCACACCACCAAAGTTCTAGGATCCAGGTTTTTTTTTAAGTTATAAAATTGCTTGGAATCATAAAATTCCCTTCTGGATAATTTGCTTGCTGTAGCCCTGTGTTTTACTGTCAATCGAAGAAATGAAGGCGGATGTCAGCTCTAAATTCCTCAGTTCTCGCCTGTAGGGACACGGAACAGTCATCATCCACTAGCCTTAAGAACACGTCATTCCACTGTATTTTGTGTATAACCTATCATTTTTCAGATTTTCTGCTTCCATTCATCCAATCATCCTTTCCTTCAGGGTTAGAGGAACCATCCTGTTCATCTCTGTCTGTGAATGCCACGTGCATTTTTAAGCCTAGAACACATTTTCCTGAATCTGGCTGAGCCTCCACCCTAGACAGTTTTGCCTATGAAGTGGATCAAAGGATCCACCAACCCCTGAGGCTGGGAGTGGTCTGTGCCTTTCATTGGACCTTGAAGGCAGACAATTTCCCACCTATTTCTCTACCTACACTGAGCCCTTGTAGAATGGCCAACAGGACAGCGTTTCCATACAGTCTCTAGCAACCTTCCCCATAGCTCAGTGAGCTTCATTTCTTGACGGTTGTATTTTGCGTGTAAGCTATTGTCATTAACATTTATTACCAACCAAAGGTCACCAATTTGGAGATGCTGTTACTGCCCTTGTCCCTTGTGGCTCATGGAGAACCACATATCGGCAGCTCCAGCATCATTCAAGAGCTTGTTAGAAATGTAGTATTCAGGCCACAGCCAAGACCCACTGGATCAGAATGGGCTTGTTAGCAAGAGAGCCCAGAATGCTCCCACACATACCAATATTGAGGCACTGCTCTCTAGTCCGGCACAGTGCCTGGCTCCCTAAAAGGACCCACCCACACTCTCTACTCTGTTCCAAAGGGCAGCGTCTCCTAGTCTTCTCCATGTGATGAACATTTTCCTACAACTCAAATCTAGGCATGTAGTCAAATCAAATGTGAATTCACTTGTGGGAATCATGAGACAGAATACTGGACATTGAGTGTTATTGTTGCTATATTTAACTCCCATTTAATAACCATTTTTTGCTTTCTCTGGAAGGGTGGAGAATTATTTTAAAATGGCCCACTGCCCCATCCAATTTTATCTTACTCACAGGGGCTATGTAGTTATATTTTTTTTAAAAAAAAAGTCTTTCTGCTAAAACGTTTCTTTTCCTTTTTTAGAAAGATTTGTTAACTTTTTGTTTTATGTGTATGAGTGTTTTGCCTGCATGTACGTATGTGCACCACATGCATGCAAGAGCCTGTGAAGGCCCGAAGAGCTTCAGATGCCCTGGAACTGGAATTACAGACAGTTGTGAGCCACCACGTAAATGCTGGGAACTGAACCTGGTGCTCATGACCGCTGTGCCATCTTTCCAACCTCCCAAATGTTTCTTTTTAAAGACAAAAGATTCCCTCACAGACAGTTGTTGGAGATCTTTCCCCTTCCCCCTCTGCTCTTGGAGATTAATCGCTGCGTTGATGGAGTCAGGCCATGCAACAACCCAGCCTCAGCCTTCAGTGGCTATTGCAGTACCCGCCTTTACAGTACCCACCTCTCTGAGCTGCACATGCTCCATACCAGGCCTTCTGTAACAGCAATTCCTGAACATGATCTATACTGCATGCTGTGGGATGGTCTGTATGTCAAATGTGTTGCTCTGATTGGTCAATAAATAAAACACTGATTGGCCAGTAGCCAGGCAGGAAGTACAGGCAGGACTAACAGAGAGGAGAATTGAGAGAACAGGAAGGTGGAGGGAGACACTGCCAGCCGCTGCTGCCATGACAGGCAGCATGTGAAGATGCCAGTAAGCCATGAGCCACGTGGCAAGGTATAGATTTATAGAAATGGGTTAAGTTAAGATGTAAGAACTAGATAGCTAGAAGCCTGAGCCATTAGGCCAAACAGTTTAAATAGTATAAGCGTCTGTGTGTTTATTTTATAAGTGGGCTGTCGGACTGCTGGGCTTGGCGGGACCGGAGAGAAAAAACTCCAGCTACAACTGCATGCTTGTTAGAAAGTATCAACTCCTTCGAAACCAATGTGATTAGATGCAGAGACAGTGGCTGCCGTTAAAGTCTCAACTACCACATGTGATTCCATGGAGGCCCTGTTTGCAAATATCAATGCCTCCTGAACTCTGACCTGTGACTTCTGGAAGTTTGAGCAGAGAATACTGCAGGTCACATTCATCTGTGATGCTTTTTTATTCTTCTGATGTTCTCTTTCAGACTACATGTGCGACACCTGTGTGAATCTCTCAGCAAGGGCGAACACCAGCAAGTATCCCTGATGGAGAGCTGTCTACTTCACGGGCTTCATGGGAACCTCTCTGAAGAGCAGTAGAATCAGTGGAAATTCGTGCTGTGGGTTTTGGAGGTAGTAGCTCAGGTTTGGTCATTTAGAAGCGCCCGAAAAGCCATTCCAATAGGCTCAGGTTGAGTATCTGAGAAACATGCCGAGTATCTATCACATAGGAGAAAAAGTTGTAGAACCGGGGCTTTGGGGACTTTCATGGGGGCCTTTGTGCTTCCAGGAATTTTCTCCTTGGTGAGTGCGTGCGTGTGTGTGTGTGTGTGTGTGTGTGTGTGTGTGTGTGTGTGTGTGTCTATATTGACCCCACATACATACCTCCACACCTGCATGTTTATGTGTACTGGATCAGAATGAACATTTGGTTCCACTGGAGAGGACATCTGTCAGTGTCTCTTTGTCTCTGTTTTTCATCTGTCTAACTACTAAGCTAGCTCCTGGGCTGGTTGCTTCTTTTTGTATTTCCCTGCCGGGTTGGATTAGAACTTATTTTAAATTTTTACAAGGTAGCAAACAAGCCAGCAAGGAAGGAAGAAGGCTGAGTGACAGGGTTGTTCGTAGCCTGAGAAGCCCGAAATATTTATTCCATGGCCCTTTATGGGAACCGTTGGCTGACTCCTGAAAGATAAGAGTCCCTCACATCCTCCACCAGTTCCAGCTGAAAGGTCCCAGGGAGACATGAATATCCTTAAGGCAATTAAATAGCAAACGATAAGAGAACTCCAACGGGTGTGACTTCTGTGAACCCCCTGGATACCTGGGGCTGTACATTTTCTTCCCTAAGAAAAAAGTAGGTTGTAGTTACAGAAAGGGAATGATGGTTGGGCAAGCCCAATAAGTACCCTGCAGGAAACATGTCAGGGCTGCAGAGACAGTTCAGTGGGTAAAGCGCTCACTATGCAAGGACAAGGACTTGAGTTCGGATCTCCAGCACTCACATAAAGCGCTGGGTGTGGTGGTGTCTGTAACCCCAGTCCTGAGAGGACCCCGGGAGTGTAGAGATGATGTGGACCCTTAGGACTCACTGGCAAACCCCAGATTCACTGTGAGATCCTGTCTCAGAAAACAAGATGGAGAGTGATAAAGACAAACGTCAACCTCTGGCCTCCACCCATGAGTGCATGGACCAGCACACCTGCACACACATGTCAACACACATTCACATCTCCCCACACGTACACAAAATAAAAAGAGAAAACAACCATACAATTTTTTAAAAAAGAAAAACCATGTGGATCACTTTAAAGGAGTATGGGCAGTAGAGAAACAGACTGAAAAAAATTGACCTGAGGGAGACTGGGAGAACCCCCAGAACTAAATCTACAGGAACCTTGCCCATCAAATTCTTTGTCAGCAGAGAGGGAGGGAAAAACACAGACACTATCAAACCACAGACTGTAGGGAGGACTCTCACCTCCCCCAACTCCTTCTAACCTCCTGCAAGAACCCTTCTTAACTCAACCAGGAACTAGAGGGAGAATCCAAATGGTCGTTCTCAGGCACAGAGCTCGATGGAGAAGTGTTCAGAGTGGTCAGAAGCAGTGGATGGTGCCAATACAGAGAAAGAACGCACAAGGAGGAGGGCTGACTCTGTTCAGGGTGGGCTTCAGAAGCACAGGAGTTGTTTGTGGTTTAGTACTCTGAACTCAGCACCTTGGAGTGCGTGCGTGCATGCGTGCATGTGCATGCGTGTGCACGCAGCGGAGGGTATTGGGAATTGAATTCAAGGTTCATGAACACTAGGTAGATGCTCCATCACTGAGTTATGTCCCCTGCTCTTCCTTTGAATTCTTTTTTTTAAATTTATTTTAGATCTATTAATTTTGTTATTGTATGTGTATGGGTGTTGTGCCTGCGTGTATGTATGCGTATCATGTGTATACTTAATGCCCACAGAGGTTAGAAAAGGGTATCAGATCACTTGGGGACTGGAGTTGCAGATGCTTGTGAGCTGCCGTGTGGGTGCTGGGAAGTAAGCCAAGGTTCTGTGCAACAGCAACAAGTGCTCCTAATCTCTGAGTCTCCAGTACCATAATTCTTAATAACATTTGGAGAAAGGCTTCGGATTTTTTTCTGTTTTACCCGGCCCCACAACTTATGTACCATTCCTAATTTTATTCTTTGAACTGTGTTCGGCCAATGATTCTATCTCTTTCTCATCTGTAAAATAAGCTTAATGATAGTTTCCTCTCAGGGTTGAAGAGCACACCGCATTCATGAGTTAAGGGCTGGCTTTCCAAACACATCTTCCTTCCTTTCCCTGAGCCCTCCCTCTACTCACGCTCCTTCCTATTCTCTTTTAGAAGATGACTTCGGGGCAGCCACCCGAGGAAGGAAGACCATGTACTTAAAATGAAAAGTGCAATGGCTCAGTGACCCGGCTGAGTGGAACATGGACTGACCATGAGGGAAGATACACAGGGCAGGAGAGCCAAGTGGTCATGGGCTCGAGAGTGTGAGAAAGGAATTTAAAGCATGCCTTGTTCCCTTGTTTGGTCAATTAGGAACATGAAGCCCATAAATGTCCAAATCCTTGCCCAAGACCATCAGCTTGGTGAGGATCAGAGCTCTCCTTGAACCCAGGGTCCAGGGGGATTCAGACAGGCTGCTCCCCATTCTCACATTGAGTACGGACAGACTGAAATGCAAGGCTTGGGAAGTAGCATCTACTTGTTATGGGACAGCCTGTCCTTTTTCAGTTTCCTTTTCTTCCTCTTTCCTCAAAAAATAAAAAGGTACACCCTTTTACTCTTTCTTCCTCTGCACGTGGAACGCGAAGAATCGGGGTTTTGTTCCTTTCTTGGGACAGACTAAACATCAGGCTGGCTGTGGGCTTTAGCTGAAGGGTCTAAAGCCATTGGCCAAGGTTGAGACGCCCTAATACAACCCAGCACCTAAGAAAAAGTGGCTGGAGATTTCATCTTCTCCACATAATGACGATCGTTTGAAGAGCTCGGTGTTCTGGGTTAAGGTGAAATAATTCCGTTCTTGTTGACCAAAGATTTTCTGCCTGCATATATATACCTAAAGGCTTTTTGTAATTCTCATTGGGATACTTTTTTATTTTTTTTTAGATGCAAAATTGTCTTATATCCTGGCGAGCTTTAATGCTCTAATCCAGTGAGGACAGTCTGTTTCTCCTGGCAACTCGGAGGCAACAAGATGAACAGGGGTCAGCTGGGTAGTTTGAAGAGAAGCCTTGGAAATCGGTTAAACAAAGCTGGGAATTCTCTGAAGAGTGTTTAGTAAAGAGACTACAGTTTGAAGTGAATAGCAATGGTTTTGTTCACAGGCTCTGCCTTGCTGCTGGATTCAAAGAGTGTTCAGCCCCAGAAAAGAACATCAATGTCTTTTTTGAAAATTAAACACACAAATGCGCGCGCGCGCACGCGCACACACACACACACACACACACACATTGACACGCACACACTCACACACAACCAAATGCGCTCTTCTGCCTCCCTCTGAGCACTGCTTAACTGTGGGAAAGTTCCTCATGCCTGAAAATTTATACTTTAATACAAAGTGAGTAATGTGTAGGACTAAAGATGGCATATTATCTGTCACTGGTAAGACAGTTGACCAAGGACTTTGCTTCAGAGAGATAACAAAAGACCCCAGAAGACTCTGCTGAGTGAGGTCTCCAAATCTGGGAGGGGGTTGGAAGGCAGGGATCCTGGAGCAGGTCACCTCTTAGCTTTGTCACCAGCCAATTCTTGTGACCTCAGGCGAGACACTTAAGCTCTTTGTACTTTCGAAACGTGGGGATAATGCTTGCTGCCCACTTAACCTCAAAGGGATATGTGGAGATTAGCCAATTAGGATTTGTCAGTGGAGATCAATGGAGGAAGGCATCTCTATAAATATAAAGAGTTCCTGCCATGCCCAGCCCTCCCTCGCTCTCCTCCTACCTCTCCTCTGTCCCTATCCCCACAGTTCCTCTTTCAAAGTGTGGCTGTCCCAGGAGACTCCATGAGGTCTTCTTGTGGTTTTTCTTCCGGTTTCTATTGTGGAAATAGTTGGGTATCGTCTACTGCTAAATGATTTGTTTGAAATAACTCCTTTCTCTACCACAAGAGGCAGTTTCCAAATCAAACATTCTATGCTGTCAATGAGGCACACCGGGCATGTTTTCCTTTGTGTTTGCAGTTAACGTTCTGTAAAAAGGAGAAACCCACTGTAACCAAATAGTAAGTATAATTCAGAAATATTTGCTCATTAGGGACTCAAAGCTAATGAGGTTTTAAGATAAAATCAATTCAGAGCCCTTGTTATAATCCTTAAAGAAATTCTCCTTTCAGCCAACACTAGGATGGTATTTGTAGTTCATAAACATTGCTTCTGTACTGGTTATAGCCACCTGTAAAATACATATTGCATAATATCATCATCTGATAGTCATTTTCCAGTTGAGAAAATTGAGAATCGGAGATGCTAAGTGATCTCCTCAGCATAATTTAGCTAATGAGTGGTAAAGACAAGACTGACTCTACATTTCTTTATCTTCTAGTTCCAAGCAGAGTGAATTTCCCAGTGTGCCTTGCTGCTCTCTATGACGGGGACCCAAATGATATCTAAGACCAACTCTTGTGGCCTTGGTGTCCTCACTTCACAGACCACTTGGATTTAGACATCGTATTTGATCTTATGCAAGACCCTGTTGGTGAGTTTGGAGCAGAAGGTTCTTTCAGAAGGCCACTGGCAGTGTGTCTGGGGGCTTAGCTCCCTCTAGCTCAGCTTTCTGGTTTCCATGATGTAAACTGCTCTGCTCTACCACACCTCCACCCTGCTGTGATGGACTGATGCCTCAAAAGAACAGGAACCCAAACAAGTCCTCTCTTTAAGTTGTTTCTCTCAGGTACTGATCACAATGTTGATAAAACTAATATATGACACCATGCCCCAACCCAGAAAGAGAGAGGTTGAAGGTTAGTTAGCAATAAATGAATGACGGACTCTGTCATGCTTATGTGATCAGGCCTCTATCTCAACTCGAAGGACAGAGATCCACAGACATCTGGATGTCTGATCACATCTAAGTTTCTGGAGGGTGGGGCACTGAGGGCAAATTAGAACTCTGTACACCATCTCAGGCATCTCTTATTTCTTCCGTCTGCCCTAGCTGTTTACCTGTATCCTTTCAAACAAACTGATAAAAATCAGAGTTTCCCCAAGTTGGTTGAGCTGCTCTGAACCCAAAGAGCAGACTGTAGGAATTCCCCACTTATGATCTGTGCCAGAAGCTATAAACCTGGGATTTGCAATTAGCTTCTGCAGCCTGTGGGACTGGGCCATCAAGCCACGGCTTCTCTGTTGGTTACTGAGTCAAAGTCTAGGAAGGTCGCATTGAGTTGGTGTTCTCCTATACATGCGGTCATTTACGTGGGTTGAGATCAATGTAGTGTGTATTTATGATCTGTCCAAGGGCTGTGTTAACTCGTGTTTCTCAAAATACGGTGACCACCCTTGGCATTCCCGACAGCAATGTGTGTGTCACCTCTAGACAAGAAGAAGCAAGTATTTCAGATGCTTTGAAAAGGCGCTTTCCAGATACTTTATCCACACAAACATTCTTGTATAAAATAAGGCGCGGCTCCCCCTAAATTCACCTGGAAAGAAAAAGTGGGGATGACAGGATAAGCTGTGTGATCATCAGCATATGACAGTATATGTGTCAACCTCCTCTCATGGACTATTATAGAGATCAATTAAAATGAGAAAATAAAGTACCGTGAAACATATAGCATTTTACAAAGGTGCGATCTTGTGTGTCTTTAATACTTACTGATGTGTGTTTCTGTGTGAGTATATGTCATGTGCATGCATGCGTGTGTGTGTGTGTGTGTGTGTGTGTGTGTGTGTGTGTGTATGTGTGTGTGTGTGTGCCCGTGGAGATCAGCTGAGGGCATTAGATGTCCTGGAACTGGAGGTACAGGCCGTTGTGAGCCACCTGATGTGGATGCTGGGAACTGAACTCAGGTCCTTACAAGAGCAACAAGTGTTCTTAATCACTGAGTCGTCTCCCCCTCAACATGATGTTGTATTTTAAATAGGATAGGACATTTGGTGGCAGACAGTAGTCATTTGGGCATGAATAGGCATTGTGTTTATGGTAAAAGACAAAGAATTGTGCATTGCTTCTCCCACCAAGAAGCACGGTGCCAGGGAGGCCTCTGTAGCTTCTACATGTAGCATACTATATACTTGGTAAAGGTGCTCTGAAGAGCTTTATTGCTATGTTCAAAATACACCTTAAAGGCCTAGGAAGATCTCTTAGTTAAAATGCTCACTGGGCATCATCCCCATGCCATATATAAAAAGTCAGGGAAGTCTGCACGAGACTATAATCCCAGTGCTGGAGAAGTGGAGACAGGAAGATCCTTGGGGTTCGCTCTCCAGCTTATCCAATAACCAAATGTGTATGCTACATCCCTGGGAGACCTCATCTCAAAATAAATAAACAAATAAATAAAAAGGTGGAGAGTGACTGAGGAAATGGGTGATGTTGACTGCTGACCTCATTTGGGAAAGTCTAGTTTGAGTATCTTATGTATTTATAGCCAGTAGCTGGACTTAGGTCATGGAGAGCTGGAGGAGGAAGCATGGGAGTAGTTCGAGCTGGGCAGATTCATCCTTCTCCTCATTGCTACCATCGTCTTTTCTGTCTCTAGTTTCAGAACCTTTCCATATACTCTGTAAGTTGGGCTTCCTCCCAACCTGGTGACTACATGCCAAAAGCAATCATGTCCCCAGAAGGCTGGGTGGCAGCCATGTCTTCTTTTGTAGCTTCATCTAAAATAAAATATTTCAAGACTTTGATATCTGTATTTTTCAAGATTGCAATCCTAATTAGCCCCAAATAAACATAAATTTCCTTGTTCTCCACTAGGATGATTTTAAACTTAGACAAGACTTTTTAGACAAACTCTTAGATGCAAAGAATAGAAACTCATTCGTGTTAGCAAAGGATGCCAGGAAAACCAAGCCACAGGCAGGAAGAACAGCTGCTCCTGAGCTGAAGGTGGGGCTGGTGTCTGCCCGTCATGGAGTCTCTCCACTGTTGCTGAGCATCAGGCTAACTAACCTCTTCTCTGACTTTCATTTATCCTCCCTGCTCCTTCCCCAGTCTCTGTTATCTCTGTGTCCACATCCACTGGCTCCACTTTTCTTCTCTCTCACAACTTGACTCAGCATCTTGGCCTTCCCTTGACTCAGCATTCTGGCCTCCCCTTGACTCAGCATCCTGGCCTTCCCTTGACTCAGCAT
>CABHPH010143948.1:1075-13458 GCA_902168325.1 Peromyscus nudipes | reverse complement strand
TGACTCAGCATCCTGGCCTTCCCTTGACTCAGCATCCTGGCCTTCCCATGACTCAGCATCCTGGCCTTCCCTTGACTCAGCATCTACCTATGTGAAGACATTTCAACATCTGCCCTGGCTTTGCCTTATTCTTTAGGAATTTGCTGGTTGAAATTCCCAGGAAAGGGATGGTTTGCTTTATTCAAACAAGATTGTCTGTGTTTAAGTCGCATCCCTCTTTTTAAATTATTTTTATTATTATTTAGCAGTCATTCTTGTGAAACAAATGAACACACAGTCAAACAACAACAAACTCAGGCCCCAGCAACTCAAGCCCCAAAGAAAAGGCAGGCCAGGAAGGCTGGGCATTCACCTGTGTAGTCCAGTGTAAATGTCAACCTTTTCTGAAGGATCAACTAAAATCAGAAAAGGGAAAGTACTGTAGACAATAGAATGCTCTAAGAAGAAAATGGAATATTCCATTCAAATGACCATTCAAATGTATGCAGAAATTCATATTTCTCCAAATCAATATATCAATATCTTTGGTAATTATGCTAGCAGACTCCTACTTCAAGGTAGATACTGTGTTTCTGTAACACTTCTTTCCACTTTCATTACTACTCAGCCACAAGCCTGCTGTCTCAGGACCACCAAGAGTTGAGCCTAAATCAACTTTCAAGCAATTAGGCATTCAAAGGAAGGCAGTGCTGTTTTCTATCTTAGCACTGTATTTTTTTTTCATGCGTTCTTTTTACAAATGGGAAAACTCAGGAACTATTCTTTGTTCAATAATAAAGGTTTGAGAATGTATCTGTTTCTGTGTGATATCTACTACAATCTATATTTGAAAATTGCACTGTAAGTGCTCTGTAGGCTTTCTCCCCCCTACTCATTTTCAGTCCTCACAACATCACATTCTTCATTAATTCCTATTTTTCCAATACAATACTGCACTGTGGCCAAGTTATTAACTAATTTATTTCATAACTCAGAATGAACAGAAAAAGACCCAAATAATCAAACAAACAAACAAGAATGCAGTTGCAGGGGCCTCTTGTACCTAATCACATACCAGTAGGCTAAGGGTCTTCCTCTCTGGCACATCTGGTATGACGATGGAATTTGGATTTTTAAGATTCTTTTGCCAGGTGGTGGTGGCGCACGCCTTTAATCCCAGTACTAGGGAGGCAGAGCCAGGTGGATCTCTGCGAGTTCGAGGCCAGCCTGGTCTACCAAGTGAGTTCCAGGAAAGGCACAAAGCTACACAGAGAAACCCTGTTTCGAAAAACCAAAAAAAAAAAAAAAAAAAAAAGATTCTTATATCTTTGAGAGAGAGTCCCACTTTGGAGATGACCTGGAGCTCACTAGCTAACGCAGACTAGCCTCAAAATTGCAATCCTCCTGCCTCAGCCACCTGACTTCTGGGATTTGCAGGCATGTGCCGTTATACCAGGCTTTGATGCAAATGTTTTAATGCAAGATTTTAAGAAATCTGACATGAACTTTCTCTTGTCTTTAATAAGCCAGCAAATACCAAATCCAATTATGAAAGATTAAATTTTCCTTTGGGTGTATGACACAACAATTATCTCTGTGTGTTTAAAAAAAAATCCTAACACAGAACTTTCTGGGTTTGTACCAGATAAAACCCTCAGGAAAAGATGCCATAGTTGGCATCATGTCCTGACATTCATGCATGATTCAGCACCTCTAGACGACGATTTGGGGCAATCTGTTTTCCCATCCAAGCCAGGCTCTCATCTCGCTAGAAGCTGCGGGGATCAGAATCCCAGCTTTCACAGATGGCTGCCTCCTGTACCACCCATCACCTAGAGAAATCCAGAGGCTGCTGTGGCTGGTGCTTTGCATCTTTCCAGTGGCATTGGAGAGCTAAGGGATCCAGGTGATGGATGCCTCCTTTCTTGTCCTCTAGCTGCTTTTGCAGGGGTTGATAGTGCCTCTGTCTCTGTGTATGATGAGGCTGAGAATTCCTGGGTCAACCACCCACAGATTGTATCAAAAATAATCAATCCTGTTTGACTGTCTTAACATTTTGGCTATTTTAGTTGTTAAGGCAACCAGAGCTGATGAAATGTTCACTCATCAATTTGATGTTCAGCAATTGTCTGTCATGATTCTGGAGTTGGGGGTGGGGATAAAAATCAGCTGTCAAAATAGTCAATCCAAACCAGTCAATCCTGTCACGAATTTCTCCCTGACACCAGAGAGCAGCACCTCCTCCACCCACTATTTCTTTTCCCCCACCTCTCTTTGGATGTGTCCCTGCCACAAACAGCTTCTCTGCAGCAGGGATGTTGGTGAGCAGAGGCGAAAAGAGATATTTTAAGTTTGCCATGGCTTATATTTTCCTAAAAGGGTTCCCCCTTCCTTTGCTTTGATACTGATTTCTTTTTTTTTTAAACTAGAAAGCACTCCTAAAAATATGGGTATATTGTAGACACAGAATATGTTTGTCTTAAAGGGGGGATTTAGAAAGATGTGTCCTTCACTTTCTCTTTCAAGATGCATTTGCTTCTGAGGGTGAATGGTTCCAAAGCCAGGGAGAGGCGGCTGGCTTGCACAATCCCTTCCTGTCCCTGAGCCTGCTCCAACATCCTTGGAACAGAAGGGCTCTGAGTCTGGCCTTGGTGTGAGATGTGGCTGGCTTTCCAAGTTGAGAAATGCGTTAGTAATTACGTTTCATTGCTGTGTCTCTGACTTTCCAGCATCACCCCTTCTGGTTGAACTGAATTGTTGTATTCCTTCACTCCGTTACCCCTACCCCAGCCTGACTGCTAATTTAACCCTGGCTCTCTTTCTCCAGAAACATTTGACCTTGTGCAAGAATTTGGCATGGACTTCTCTCCGCCCACTTCCCAATAAGAGCAGCACTGGTCTGAGATCATTAGCATGAGCAGGCAGCGCTTCAGCCTGCTGCCCGCCAGCACAAGGTTCCAGCTGGTACAACAGTAGCCCCCTTTTCTGGGCAAAAGGGCAGTGGCCACCGTTTGCCAGGAGACCTTGTCCAACATTTTGATTCAAGATGGTGCTGCCAGCAATGTGGACTGAGCCAATTAGTCCCTTCAGCTGATAAAATGTATAGGGAAAAAATGTAGACTCAATGGGTCATCCTTAGTTTATATATCCAAGCCTGTACTTCAAACACTTCTGTGGATTTTTTTTCCAATGAAGAAAGATACTCTGTGTTAATTAAGAATCTGGAAAGGGTCATAAAGAAACCAGGATTTGCTTGACCTGCTTAAGAGAACTATCTTTGCAATCATTTAAGATGCCCATGTCTTTTCTTCCGTTCATAAGCTGATTACACACCACTTTTATCTCCCCATTAATTAAGAAGCCAAGGACAAATACTGGGTATGATTTCATAACTGAAAATATTGTCATATAAGTTTTTAAAAACAATACTACTTGGGTCTTTTAAAACCAACTCATATGTCTTAGTTAGAGTTTCTATCGCTGTGAAGAAACACCATGACCACTGAAATTCTTATAAAGGAACACATTTAATTGGGATTGACTTATGGTTCAGAGGTTTGGTCCGTTATGGGCATGGTGAGAAACATGGTGGCATGCAGGCAGACATAGTGCTAGAGAAGGAGCTGAGAGTTCTTCATCTTGATCCACAAGCAACAGGACGTAAACACTGTATACTGGGCATAGTTGAACATATATGAGACCTCAAAGCCCACTCCCTTAGTGACACACTTCCTCTAACAAAGCCATACCTACTCCAACAAGGCCACACCTCCTAATAGTGCCACTCCCTATGGGCCAAGCATTCAAACACATGAGCCTATGGGGGATGTACCTATTCAAACCACCACACCATAGTTTCATGTTTTATTCCACTCAGCTCCCTGAATGATTTGGGTTTCACATATGTCTGTGAATATATATGTGCCTAGAGTTTATAGCCTATATCTTTATAAAGCACATTTGCTTATGGGGATTTAGCACAGAGCTAGAGTAGAGATGGATTAGGTAGAGATGGCAGCAGAAATAGTGGCCAGTAACCTCAATTTTAGGCATCTACAGTACATCCAATGCAGCCCAGTTCTCGGGGTATATATACTACAAAATAGTGGATAATCCTTTCTATTCCTCTCTTTATTGGGCAAGGGAAAGAGATTTAGATGAGGTAGCAACTGTACGGGTTGAAGGGATAAGGCCTCCATTCGGGCTACTTTTGTGCCAGGGTGACAGCGTATCTGCAAGAAACCACTTAAGGAAAGGAAGGGCTTGTTCCAGCTTATAGTTTGAGAGACATTTTGGGCCATTTTTGTAGGGCTGCATGGTAGTGAACTCTACTGCCTGGGGCAGCAGAAGCATGTAGCAGGACTGCTCACATCTTGACAGATCAGCGGACAGAGAGAGTAGGCCTCAACCAAGGTATGCTTTCAAAGGCCCACCTCTTAAAAGTCCCTACACCCTTCAAAATAGTACCACCGGCTAGAAACAAGTGCTCAAAACACGTGCCTGTGGGGGACATTTCTGACTCAAACCATAGCATTCCCTATGTATTAGAAAGAAAGATCTAGAGCTGGCATTCCCACCTCCCCTATTTTTTTCTTATTATGATGTGAATTAGAAACCAGGACTCGAGGACGGCCACACCCACCTGATGCAGGTTTACTCAGATGGGGCCTAGCCGGCTGGGACCTTCCCAGCAGGCGAGAAGAAAGCCAGCCTGGGTCCTTGGGCCCAGGCTGGGGGGAGGACAGTCACACCTGCTTGACGCAGGTTCACTCAGCAGGCAAGAAGAAAGCCAGCCGGGGTCCGGCGTGTGGGTCCCTCATTTTAAGGAAATAAGGGGCGGAGACTTGGGAGAGCTAGAGAATCGGAATGGTTCATATGCCATGGAAAAGACACGTAAAAGAAGAAAGTAAATGAAGAGGATTGGGCAGATGTTGGAGGCCGGCTTGCCAACTGGGTCTAGGGTGACAGCGGTAAGGAGTGGACTGAGGAGGGAGGTCTGCTTACACCCCACCCTCCCGGACCCATTGCAATGTACAAATCAGGCTGCTACCAAGGACCATGTGGGGTCTTAGGTCCTACAGTAGCCAAGGTCTCTGTTGATATCCATGGCTTCTGTTGCTGCTCAAGTGACATGCTGACTCCAATGGGCTGGGCTGCCTCCTGAATACCGAGTTCTGGCCCGTGAGCCATGCTGCCACTGGGGATGTACTGATCTGGGTGGCCCCTTTGCCATCACCTGGGACCATGGTGACAATCAGGCCTAGGCTGCTGCCGAGGACCATGTCTGTGCCCATAGTCCTACCACAGCTGAGGCCTAGGTTGATGCCCATGTCCCCACGGGGCCACCAAAGGCCACATGAAGCCTGGGGTTTGGGCCTCATCCTGTGCCTTTTTGGTGTCCAGTGGCTATGCTGCCGTCAAAGCCATCCTGATCTGAGTATCCGAAGCTACCACTCAGAACAAGGATGTTGGCCAGGCTAAGCTGCAGCATGAGGCCATGACTGGGTCTGTGGCCCAACTGCAGCTGGTTGGTGTCTGCATTGAATTCTGTGGCACAGGTCAGCACTAGGGCCTATATAGAGTACCGGGATCTGGACCAGAGCTTGTGGCTTGGGTAGAGTGGGAGGGGAGGGCATGCGACAGCAGGGGCCATACAGCTATGGGTGGCCTGTGCTACCACGCAGGGCCAGGGTGTCATCTGGGCCCAGGCTGCCACTGAGGACCATGTCTGGGTCCGTGGCCCTCTAGCAGCCAGGATCAGGATTGACATACAACCATGAAGAAGGCTGGGGATCAAACCAGCCACCTGCGTCCAAGTTGGTGTCCGAGGACCAGAACGCATCCATGTCTGAGTGGCCTCTGCTGCTACTCAATGACATGGCAAAGTCTGGTCCTGAGCTGCAGCTGAGGGCCATGTCAGGGTCTGTGGCCCCCACTGCAGCCAGGGTCTGTTCTGATGTCTGATGCTCCTGTCGCCATCAAAGGCCGTGCAGACACCCAAGATCAAGGGCCAAGTTAATGTCTCAGAGCCATGCCGCCACTGGCGGCAATGGTGATGTCCAGACCCAGCTGCTGCCAAGGGCCATGTCTGGGTCCATGGTCCAGCCGCAGCTAGGGTCTGTGTTGGTGTCTGTGGCCAGTGTCACCTCAGAAAGCCTTAGGAATCATGTGAGATGAATTCAGAGGGCTATACTTAGCCAGTCCCGCCCATCACTGCCCTGGGAAAGCTGGCCTAGGCTCTTGTGGGCTGCTACAGCAAGAGAACTGGCCCCCAGCCTTCATCACAGGCAAGGATGAACCTACCCTGAGGGCATGCATGTAGGGGAACTGAGTTCGCCACTGTACCGGAGACAGGTGGCCCCAGTGTCTTGATCTGACCTGCTTGACTAACACCCAGGCTCATAACTGGGCCTTGGGTTGACCCACCCTAGCATCTACCCCATCTAGGTCCTATTGGAGCTTGTGAAGGGACTGGTCCTGCAGAACTACACTCACAAGATCTCCAAGACACAGGATACCCCAGAAGAGCTCTGGTGAGGATCCAGTGAGGATGGTGTACCAATGACTCATTACAATGAACAGTTGCCAGTCAAGCTGATGGGACAAAGGAGTAGACTATATGACTCACGGAAGCTTCCGATGCCGTCAGGAGGGATGAAGAGTCAAGAGAGAAGGAGAAGCAGAGGTTTTTCTGTTTCTGGTGTGTTTTTTGTTCTGTTATGGTTTATTGATTTTTGTTTGTTGTTTTTGTTCTTGTTTTTGTTTGCTTGCTTGCTTACTTTATTATGCTCTCTTTCATTGGGGGGATGCAACAGGGATGGGGGGTATAAGGGGATCAGGAGGTGAACAGAATTGATGTGAAACCACCAAAGATTCAACAAAGAAGTTTTACAAAAAAGAAAGAAAGAAATCAGGAGTCCTTTTCTAATGGTGGGACTTCTTTTTCCCTTTCCCTGCTTTGGAGGACCTTCTCCTTAATTTAACAAAGATGTTCAATATTAAAGTACATGACTCCAGCTAAGAGCAGTAGGTATGGAGATAGCACTTGCCTTATTTTAGGGTTGGTGTAATTTTTCTTAAGATTTGGGGGGCATCATTTCATCCCACTGAATCTTGTTATCATCATCTGAGAACGGGGGATGCCAATGTCTACCCTATCAGTTGATGCAAGATCCATATGCACCTTGCAGCCGCAGCATTCCCTCAAAACCTCAGAACAACCATACCATTCACTCCCTACCATTTACTCTCCAGTAGCTGACATTTTACCAATCAGATCTCTTTCAGCCCTGGCTTCTACGTGTTACCAAAATAACGATAATTGATGCTTATGCTAATAGCCCAGAGGTTCCCCACAGGCTGTGTCATTGAGGAGAGATCCACATGTTCCGTACAGAATTAATGTCATGTGCAACCAGCTCTGCTCTACTTCTCCAAAAATTCATTATCGGTGAACCTTGGCTTGCTTAAAACAAAATATCCAGCTAACAAAAGCCGTATTTTCCAGGTTATTAAGCGTAAAGGAAAATTTGAGGAAGGGTATTGCCCAAAATGCTAACTTGAGCTCAGAATGATTTGAATAAATGCCCTCCAGGTCTTGCTTCTGTTCTAAACTTTGATAATAAGTAGAAAAAGATACTAAGAATTATCAATATGTAGAAAACTGAAATCCATGCAAGATAGTTCTCAGGAAAAAAATTATAATTGGCACTCAAAGTTAATGACTACAATGAGCTTTTATATAGCTATGTACAATATCAAATACATGATAATAATAATAATAAACCACACTTTAAAACTGTGTCATCAGACTTCCAATGCTGTGATAGAATATAAGATACAAATAAATGAAGAGGGATACATTTGGGAGCCTATAGCTGCAGAGGCTTCTGCCTATGACATCAGGAAAAGCGTGGCACAGTAGAGGAGCTTACATCATGGTGACCAGGAAGCAGAGAGGAACCTGTGCTGGTTGGCCTTCTCCCATCTGTTCCTAGCCTATTACTGCAACTCATATTCAAGGCAGGTTTCTCTCACTGCTAATCCCCTCTAGGAATGTCCTCACAGATTCAACCAATATGGCTTCACTCGTCTCCTAGGTGCTTCTCGGTCCAGTCAAGTTGACAATCATGTTTCGCCCTCACAAATACCCAACCACCTAGATTTTTAAATGTTTGAACATTTTGTTGTATTTTCATGTGGTATGCTTTTTTTTAAGAAAAAGAAGATAAAGTTAAATTTCTATACCTATCCTCTATCCCCTCCCATCCTTAAGCCCCTCCCCCCCCCACACACAGGGCAACTATGATTATGAAGTTGATCATAGGCCTTTTGACAGTGTAGACACCCATGACAGTGTATATGGTGATTTGGTGAGGTTTTAGGCTTTACCCAAGTGTAAATATATAGCCTACTATATATGTGTATAATATATAGCCTACTCAACTTATCTGCTTCAACCAAAATTTTGCATTCCAAAATGTAATTGGCACATAGTTTATTCAATTCATTCTTTACCCCTATGGGCATCAAGGATTTCCTAGATTATAGGAAAGCACATGTTCTAGTTTAGTAGATACCACCAAATAACTTCCAAAATGACTAAAATGATGCTGTGGGATGTCCTATATGCTGTGAATATATGTTGCTATGATTGATTGATAAATAAAACACTGATTGGCCAGTAATCAGGCAGGAAGGATAATGTAGACAGGACAAGGAGGAGGAGAATTCTGCGAGGTGGAAGGCTGAGGCAGAGACATGCTGCCAGCCACCACCATGGAGAGCAGGATGTAAAGTACTGGCAAGCCATGAGCCACGTGGCAAGGTATAGATTTATAGAAATGGGTTAATTTAAGATATAAGAACAGCAAGCAAGAAGCCTGAGCCATTAGACCATACAGTTTATAAATAACATAAGTCTCTGTGTGTTTGCTTGGGTCTGAGGGCCGCAGGAGCAGGGCAGGAACAGGATAACTTCGGCTACACAATGAATTATTTGCCCATCCGCGTGCGTATTTTCATATGATAATATTTATGGACTTGCCTTTCTGATAATGCTAGTTGTTCCTAATCTGGTCCCATTTTTACAAGATGATTTGTAAGCAATAAATATTATATATGTATTACCATGTTAGTTATATGCATAGAAAATATTTCCCCTAGTATTTACATTGTAGGTTTGACTAGTTCATGTATTATGGATTCCTTTAGCTTGAATGTGGTTGATTTTCTTCTCTTGAGAAGTGTAGACATCCGTGGCTTTAGAGCTAGAATGCATGGACTAATGACCTCACCAGACCTCCATCTTTTATGGAAACTGTAATGATTACTGCCCCATAGTGTTTTCATCAGAATCATATGAGTTAGTATATATTATGTTCTCAGAATATCATAAAATATACAGGATAACAAACAAATATTGGCTCAATATTCTTATGATGATGCTACTTTACAGCTTGTACTTTTCATGTCATATGAAAGAAGTATTCATTTTCTCTGTTATAAAAATATTCTCTTAAATTTTCTGTTACAAGTTTCAAATTTTCGTTCCTGTATGGATTCAACTAGAATTATTTCTAAGTGTGGTATGTGTAGGAAGCCTTTTTTTTTCTCTCACATGGATAGTCATTTTTAGCAACATTCATTGATAGCTTGTGCTCTCCTCACAATGTACCTCTGTCATGGTTTCAGTGGCTTCCAGTGGAATGTTTGTCAACACCATACTGCCTTTTCATTCCAACAGCTTTTCAAATGCATCTACAGATATGATAATTAAAAGTCTCAAAATGTTGTTCCTATATGGGTCCATATGGGATTTATTTCTAAGTGTGCTATGTGTAGAAAAACTATTTTTTTCTTACAAAGCCATTTTTAGCAGTGTTTATTGGAATCTTAGCTTTCCCTTGCAATGCATGTGTGTCTCTCTCATGACTTTGGGTAGCTGCCAACTCATTCCAGTGGCTTGTCACCACCGTATTGCTTCGCTCACTGTGGCTTTATACTACAGCTGTAGATGTACTAATGGGAGTCTTCCCTTGTTGGTGCTCTTCAGAATTTCCTTAATCTTTCCTTTTAGGATCAGGTTGTGACATTTGGGAGAAATGTAACTAAATCCTGTTAGTTCATTTTAGACTTTAGACTTTAGGTTTGATCTCGAGGCTGGATTTCAACCTCAGAAAGTTTTATTTGCACCAGATGTTGGGAAATATGTTGTGCAGGAAGAATTCTGAGATGAGATTTGAAGATCTAGGTGAAAATATCCATGTGAGCTCCCTTAGACAAGCCAACTCATGACTGTAGGCTTTAGCTTTACCATCTGTAGAGTAGATGAGGCCCTGATCTAACAGTGACAGATCCAGGTGCCACTGTACAGGTACAGGAATGATCTCTCTACATAAGCTGCCTCCTTATCCAGCCCTGGAATTCACTGTAATCAGAAATTGGAGTCCGAATCTCTGAGAATGGATGTCAGAAGTCTGTTGAACAAGGTGTTCAAGAGATTCTGGTGCTTGGTTTGATGGCTAGCTGAGTGTGTCAACTTGACACTAGTAATTAGACAATAGAGCCCAGATGTTTGGTCATATGTCTTCCTAGATAGCTCTTGGAAAGGGTTTTCTTCTTAACAGAAAAGATGAACTTTTATCATTTTATTTTTAAAGATTTATTTTCATTGTCATTAAACTACATGTGTATATGTGTGTCTGTGTGTGTCCATGGGTGTGTATGTAAGTGCAAGTACCTGAAGAGTACAGAAGATGGTGACAGCTCCCTGGAGCTGCCATTACAGGTAGATGTGAGATGCTCAACTGGGTGCTGAGAACTGAACTCAGGTCCTCTTGCAAGAGCAATGTAGGCTCTGAACTGCTGAGCTATCTCTCCAGCCCCCAAAGATGAACTTTTAAACCAGTCAACTTTGAGTAAAGGAGATTAGTCTCCATAATGTGGGTGATTTTCAGCCAATTAGTGAAGATTTGACTAGAAAGAAATAGCAACGTCTCCTGAGTAAAAGGAATTCTGCCAACAACAGCTTTGGAATTAAACTGCAGGTTGGCCCAGGTCTCCAGTCCACAGTGCAGACTTTGGAGTTGCTGTTCTCCATAATCATTCAACCCAGTTCCAATTCATTAACATAAATCTCTTGATAGGCAATAGGCTGAAATACAGGTAGATTAATAGAGAGATGGCTAGAGATGGCTACAGACATCCTAGCAATTGAGTCTTTCTAGAGAACCTTGTCTAATAGAGAAGGTAATGTCTGGATGCTCACCTTCCAATGTTCCTGACACAATCCTGCCGTGTATGACTTATCCAGATGCTCCCTTTTGTAATGGAGTGATGTCTATGGTCGAGTTCACAAAATGTCCACTTTAAAATGTTTTCCTACTTATGAAAGCACCATAAAGAAAATAAACTGTTTCTTTTGAGTGGGAGAGTTAGTTAAAGAGAGCAGAAATTTTATTTTCACAATGAGTTCAGTTAAGTGTTCATTTTAAATAAGGAGTTCACCTGGTAATTTTTTAGGAAATTTCTATATCTTTGACAGCACAAGTGTTAGCAGGGGACTGAAATGTTAGTGCTAAATACCCCATTAAAGCTGAATCATAAATGAAAAAAAGTATCTCTGAAATAAAAATGTCAGAAAAAAATATAAGATGTTTTCAGCTAAGTATTTAATTTACCCATATAATTTTTAAGACTTTTTTTTTAAGTGAGGCCATAGCCACAGGTAAAGATATAAGCCCTGTTTTTCCATTGACTTGGTCTCCAATAGTATTTCCTGGGAGAGATTTAGTGAGGAATCCCACTGCATTAACCAGTACTCGAGAGAGACAGAGAGAGAGAGAGAGAGAGAGAGAGAGAGAGAGAGAGAGAGAGAGAAGGGGAGAGAGGCCCTCAGAATGAGAGGTTACCATTTAAAGATTGTTTCATTCCTGAAAACTCCTGTGTGTGGTCATGAGGGCTGGGAAGCCCCATAATGTACCATCTGCAAACGAGAGAATCAGAGAGTTGAGCCTGAAGGCGGGAACGGGGTGTGGGTGCTGAATTTCTGCTGTCCTCCAAACAGAAGACTAACCACCCAGCTCCAGAAAAGTGGCAGTTGGTGCTCCCTCTACCATTTAGATCCCTTCTGGCCCCCTATAGGTTGCAGGATGCAGAGTGATAAGTGCAGCCCCTCTTTACTCAGTCTACTGGATTCAAAGCTTACTCTCAGATACATCCAGAAATAGTGTTTTACGAGGTATCTGTGCACCCAATAGCCCAATCAAGTAGACATGGAAAATGAGCCATCACACTCATATCCAAATAAAAAAGGAAGACAATTGACTATATGTGACTCAAGATTTTTTTATTTTATTTATTTTTTTATTTTATAATTTGATTTAATTTTACATATCAGCCAC
>CABHPH010143947.1:2092-12338 GCA_902168325.1 Peromyscus nudipes | reverse complement strand
CCGGTAAGTTGCCGAGTTAACGAGATGTCCTGCTCACTGCCAGGACTTTGGGTCCCTGTGGGTCCTTTGTGGGAAACTCCTGGCTCAGTTGGTACAGTACTTGCCTAGTATATACAAGCTCTAGGTTTGGTCCCCAGCACCACATAAAACAAGGCATGGTGGCACATGCCTGTAATCTAAGCAACTGAGAGATAGAGGCAGAAGGATCCGTTCAGGGTCATCCTTGGCTACATGGTGAGTTTGAGGGTAACCTGTAAGTAACCGAAGAGAAGTTGTCTTATAATAATAATAATAATGACAGTAATAATAAAATTTTAAAGGGTGTTTTGAAGAGCCAGGTCTACACCTTTAATTCCAGCACTCAGGAGGCAGGGACACATGGCTTCAGATGATGGCACGGCGCTTCAAGTGATTTCACAAGGAGACTCTATCTTTCCTCTTTCCCCACCCTCTCCGTCACTGTCCCTCAGCAGCCTGAATTATTGCCCTTCCTGGTCTTGTTCCAGGTTTACAGCTTTTCTGGCCTGTGGTTTGAAAGAACTTTGGGAAGCTGGGAGGGTGAGTGCATACCTTTAACCCCAGCATTCGGGAGACAGAGGCAGAGACATATTTTTATGAGTACAAAGACAGACAGAACTACTAACTGAGACCTTGTCTCAAAACAAAAAAACAAACAAAAATTTTTAAAAAGGAGAGTTCCCTCTAGGAAATGTACAGGCTTTTTTTTTTTTTTTTTTTTTTTTTTTAAACAAAACAAAACAAAAACCTTGTTCCTATTTAATACATTCTGAGCTGGTCATGGTGGCACACACACATCTTTGATCCCAGCACTCAGGAGGCAGAGGCAGGGGGATGTCTGAGTTCGAGGCCTGATCTACACAGTGAGTTCCAGGACTGCCTTGAAAAAACAAACAAACAAACAAAAAAAGAATATGTTCTGGGTAATGTAGTTCTTTGTCTGTTAGTGCATGAAATAGTAAGGAAAAAAACCTTAATTTGACCTTGAAATTCCTAAATATGTTTGGATAGCAGACCTCTGTTAATTTCAGAATTGGGATTTCCATGTGATGTGCTGTATGGCTTCTCTTTCAAGGATTTATTTTCATTAATGTGCGTGAATGCCTGGTGCCTGCGAAAGCCAGAAGAGAACACGAGAACCCCTGGAGTTACAGATGGTTGTGAGCCACTATGTGGGTGATGGGAATTGAACCCGGGTCCCCTGAAGAGCACCCAGTGCTCTTAACAGCTGAGGCCTCTCTCTCTGACCCCTGTTGTGCGGCCTGGTCTTCCAGGATAATATAGCTAGCTGCAGTCACCCTGTTTCTCCAGGGAAACAGATGCCTTTGGCATGTCCTCTGCAATTACAGAGCTCATTCGTAAAGATTCTCTGTGTGTTTTCTCCACCTTCTTGATTATGCAAGATCATTCACTGCCTGAGGTCACAGGAAGTTGTCAACGTGGCCAATTTCGCATTCCTTCACTCATAGGCTTTGTGAGATAAAGAAAGGAAATACGTAAAAAGAACTTTAAGCCTTTTTGTTATTGTTAGTATATGTGTGTGTGGTGTGTGGTGTGGGTGCTCATACGGTACATACATGGAGGTCAGAGGCTAACTGTGGGAGTCAGTTCTCTCCTTTCGGCTCACGGAGGCAGGGTCTCCCTTGTCATAGCTGTGTGCTGCAGGCTAGCTAGCCTTGAGTTTCCAGGTAAGTCGTTCCTATCTCCATCTCCCACCTGGCAGTAGTAGCTCTGGGATTACAGATACATGCCACCACACCTGGCTTTTTGTGGGTTCTGTGGCTCGAACTCAGGTCCTCAGTCTTGCCTACTGAGTGATTTTACCCACTGGGCTGAATCTTGCTGGCTTTTTTAAAGTGGCAATAAAATCCCTTAGGATTGCAGCAAACAAGAACTCTATAGTTTTACACTCTGTGGAGAGGGGATCTTATTTGTTACATTGTGTTATGCTCGTAATTGAGTAATTGATTCAGTTCGCTTTTAATAAACTGGTCAATTCCTTGGGTTGCTCTGTCTAGTGACAATGAGAAAGGAAAGGACTCTGGGTGTGGCCCAGTTGGTATAGTGCTTGCCTGGTGTGTATGCACGTGGCATGGGCTAGGTTTCGCCATGCTTGCCTCAAATCCCAGGATTCAGATGGGGATCAAGTTCAAAGTCATCCTTAGCTATGTCAAAGTTCAAGGCCAGCCTGGGCTACTTGGGACCCCATTCTCTCCCTACCTGATCCTCTCCATAAAAATGTGATCCTGTCTCAAAAAGGGAAATAAAGTAAAAGGAACCATTAAGCAGGTCAGAGAAATATTAAGAAATATCTAGGCTGGGCATGGTGGCAAGTGCCTTTAATCCCAGCACTCTGGGAAGCAGAGGCAGGTGAATCTCTGTGAGTTCGAGGCCAGCCTGGTCTACAAGGTGAGTTCCAGGACAGCCAGGGTTTTTAAAAAAAAAAACCCTTTTTTTATTTAAAAAAAAAAAAAAAAAAAAAAAAGGATGAGAATGTATTATGTATTTCTGGTAACCTTAAAAGAAAGGAGACATCTTTTTAATAAGGAAGGATTTTTTTTATATAGTAAAATAAAATTTTACTTTATTTTTTCCAAAAATAGGAAATGAAAGATGAGGGGAGGGAAATGCCAGACAACTTAAGCTTAATGCAGACGTGAGTCACACAAGGTTAGTGGAGGATGCAGCTTAAAGATGGTCTATGTGGAAAAAAAAAAGAAAGAAAGAAACAATAAACTTTCCAAAGATGGTCTATGTGAGATGATTAAAAATCATTAAAATTCCTAAGGTACAGGTGCCAGAAAGCGTGTCAGACCCCTGGGACTGGAGTTACAAATGGTTGTGAGCCATAATATGGGTGCTGGGAATTGAACTCTGGTCCTCTGGAAGAGTAGCCAGTGCTCTTTACTGCTGAGCCATCTCTCCAGCCCTGTGTTTTCAAGCTAGTTTTAAATTTTTTTATTCTCATTGATAGTGGTCTGTATCTCCTTGTAAAATTTTGTAACTATGATGTTTCTGCAATTTCTAACCGACCCAAACCAAATCAAAATCGAAGCCTAGATGGAAAATACCCCTTGTGTTTGGCCATGAAGCTAGATAGAAGACCCTAAGCAGGGGGAGGAGGGGGAGGCAAGCAGGAGTAGGCAACAGAGTGTGAGTCGTGGAAATGCAAAGGAGGGTATGGAAGGGAACCAGTGAGAGCCAGGCAGTGAGGGGGGTGAAAGCAAATTATGCTTGAAAACTAGTTCCTATTCGGAGTAATAAAAGGGGGGGGGGCGTTGTAGAAAAAGAAAAAGGGAACATCTACTCAAGAATGGAAGTTTGGGAGGTTGGTGTTACTTGATGTAGTCTAACAAGCAAATGGACATCACAGGGATAGAAGAGGGAAGGCAGAAATGTTCTTTAGGAGTTAGAGGAGCCAGGTGGTGGTGACACACGTCTTTAATCCCAGCACTCAGGAGGCAGAGGCAGGCGGATCTTTGTGAGTTCGAGGCCAGCCTGGTCTACAGAGCGAGATCCAGGAAAGGCGCAAAGCTACACAGAGAAACCCTGTCTCAGGGGGAAAAAAAAGGAGTTAGAGGAGGTCTCCCTCTGGGTTCTTGTCACGGGGAGAGGGGAGGATTAGACAGGATCTAAAGCAGCCCAGACTGTCCTGAAACTCCAAGTGCAGCTGACCTTGAACTCTTGATCCCCTGCCTCTACTTTCTTGAGAACTGGAGCTACAGCCATGGGTCAGCAGGCTCTGCTACTTTTTGTCCTGAAACTGCCAACAGGAGCCCTGTGACTTTGGATAGATAATCTAGTCTTTAGCCTGTCTTCAGCCTCAAATCCCTCAATCCAAGATGAGGGTTGTAGCTTAGTACCACTTTGAAAACAGCAAGGGACCGGGTGCAGTTATGAGCCTCCTTTACAGACGGGCAAGGGTTGAGTGGTCCGGCCAGTCACAGAGGCAGTGGAAAAAGAAGTGTTGGACCTCTTGTAACCCTTGTTTCCCAAAGCTTCCAAAAACATTGACTCTCTCCTTTTTAAAACAACCCAAATGGTCCAGACACAGCCTCCATCTTCTCTTCTCTTTCATCAAGCACCCACCCCCACCGGTGAGCTCCCTAATCCTTACCTTCTCATGCCACCCAATGCTGTGTCTTCCCAACCATGTGACTGTGAGGCTGTGTACTCCCAGGCAAGGAAGATAGGGGGACCTGTCACTGTTTTCACCCAGCTCTAGTCTTTTTCTTCTTTTTCATTTTGGTTTTTTGAGACAGGGTCTCTCTGTGTAGCCTTGGCTGTCCTGGAATTCGCTCTGTAGATCAGGCTGACCTCAAACTCAGATCCACCTGTCTCTGCCTCCTCAGTGCTGGGATTAAAGGTGTGTGCCACCATCACTGGGCTGTTAATTAACTAATTAATTTTTTTTTTTTTTTTGGTTTTTCGAGACAGGGTTTTTCTGTGTAAGTTTGCGCCTTTCCTGGAGCTCACTTGGTAGCCCAGGCTGGCCTCGAACTCACAGAGATCCGCCTGGCTCTGCCTGAACTAATTAATTTTTTAATGAGAAGATAGCAATCATCTTACAGCCTCCTAAATTGTTCCCAGCCACGTTCATTGTTAGAACTGAGAATGTGACTGTGTTGGTCCATGGGACATTCTCAATCCTTGTTCCAGGGTCCTGGGTGGTGGTAAAAAAAACTTTCCTAAAAAGCAGAGTGAGCTATCAGGCTCTTAGGACCACATTGCAAGGTGAGAGGGCACAATACAACAGGCTCCTGTTTGGAGATGGATAGGTAAAGAAAATTATTGCTAGAACAGTGGCTATGGGCCTGAGTTGGTTTCTGGGTTGAGAAGAGAAGGACTTCTTAATCCTTAGCCTGAAAAGGTGTCTTCTCTTGAACATTTTAGGACCATCTCCCTGCAGATCCCTCAGGATGAGCTTCCAGGCCACACCCACACTCCTGCAGCTGGCAGTGCAGAGCCTGCTGAGGGATGAGGCTTTGGCCATCTCTGCTCTGCAGGACCTCCCCATGGAGCTCTTCCCCCGACTCTTCAAGGAGGCCTTCACCCGCAGACAGTCTGCCATCCTGAGGGCGATGGTGCAGGTCTGGCCTTTCCCCTGTCTCCCATTGGGGGGTCTGATGAAGATGAAGGCACCCTACCTGGAGACCTTACAAACCATACTGGATGGGATCGATACACTGCTTGGCCAGAAGGTTCACCCCAGGTGAGGAAGACCACTCCAGAAGGGAGGTCCAGAGTCTGGGGTAGGGAGAGCTAGGGTCAAGGAGAATAGAGAATGGAGGGTATGTTGGCCTCAGGAGGATTTCAGAAACCGTTGGACCATTGCTGAGCCATCTAGGTAAAGGATTTGAGTGTTCAGGACTGTTTAGGACAGACATAGCTATTGCGATTTCTTTTATCCTTCATTAAAAAGTAAAACTCGGGGATAAATATTAAGGATATCAACCTGAGAGAACTGTAAGTGACCACAACACACCACCACTGTCCACCTCCTGGCTCGAAAAGGCTGCACAACCCCTTGGCCCCACGTCTTCCTCTTCTGAGGGCCTCCCTCTCTCTTCTCCTGAGTCTGCCAGGGAACTCCATGATCCATTCCAGCCAGCTGAATGTGAACCCCATCTCTTGAACCAATGCCCGACTCCCTTGGACATCAGACCACAACACAGAAAAAATTCCCGTAACAGATAGCTATGGCTGAAGGTGCCTACCCCTGCCTCTTCCCATAGATGCTAGAAGTGGGACCAGGCCAGATTAAAGAGGAAGAGATACAAAGCATCAAGATAAATAGAAGGAACAGAGAAGGAGTAAGAATAAAAGGTTGTGCTGATCTGGTTTGGTAGTGCTAGCCTGTAGTTTCAGCCCTCAGCCTCAGGCTATAATTTGAGGCCAGTCTGGCCTTCTTCATAGTGACAGTGAAAAATGGCACAGAAGCATGATGGGAAGGGTGGGTTCTTGTCTTAATTCTTAGACTTGTTATTTCTCCCACAGGAGTCACAAACTTCGAGTTCTGGATTTGCGGGCTTTGCACAAGGACTTCTGGAACGTATGGGCTGGAGACAAGACAGATGCTTGCTCTCGAGTGGTCAAGCGTAAGAGGAAAACACAAGAGAGAGGTGCAAGGATAGGGCCCGAGCAGTCCTTGAAGGTGTTTGTAGACATATACCTCAAGCCAAGAGCCCTGGATGCGTGCCTGTCCTACCTCTTCCTGTGGGCGGGAGGGAGGAAGGGTTTACTGCAGCTGGGCTGTAAGAAGCTGAAGATCTCCACGATGGCTCTCCAGAACGTGGTGAAGGTTCTGGAGATGCTGGATCTGGACTGTATGGAGGAAGTGGAAGTGTGCTGCACCTGGAAACTGTCCACCCTGGCCGGCTTTGCTCCTTACCTGGGCCAAATGAGAAATCTTCGCAAGTTCCTTCTCTCTCATATCTGTGAGCCTGCCTCCATTTCCCCAGAGGAAAAGGGGAAGTTGATCAGTCAGTTTACTTCTCGGTTTCTCAACTTGGAGTGCCTCCAGGAGCTCTCCCTGGACTCCGTCTCCTTTCTCGAAGGTCAAATGGACCAGGTGCTCAGGTAAGGAAAGATGGAGAGCTTTCCCTGAAGACCGCAGCCAAGCCTTTTCCTTGTTGGAACAATATAGAGATATAGCTAGAGTTGGGGTTCTCTGCTTTAACAGTGAGGAAAGGAGCTGCAGGACTGTGGGCCGAGCTAGCCCCACAGTGATGGTGCCAGACCTCGGGTTAGAATGGGTAATTTGAGTGGGCAGATGCTAAGGGGCAGCATAGTGGGTATTGACCTGTATCTGGTGACCAGAATGACCTTATAGCAAATGATCCATCCTACCCCAGGACTCTCTAACCTAACCATCACGACTCATAAAAAAAATAACTACGTGGTCTCTTTCTAGGTGCCTGGAGGCCCCCTTGGAGACTGTCTCTATCACTGACTGCCAGCTTTCGGAATCAGACTTGAAGTCCCTGACACAGTGTCCAGGCATCCGTCAGCTCAAACACCTGAACCTAAGTGGTGTCATACTGACCAACATGAATCCTGAGCTCCTCCGAGTCCTGCTAGAGAGAGTCGCAGCCACCCTGAAGACCCTGGACTTAGAGAACTGTAGGATTGTAGACTCCCAGCTCAGTGTCTTTCTGCCTGCCCTGAGCAGCTGCTCCCAGCTCACCACATTCAACTACTTAAGGAATCCCATCTCAGTGGCTGTTCTGGAGCGCCTGCTCTGCCACACTGCTGGGCTGAGTTGCTTAAGCCTGGAGATGTATTCTACCCCCTGGGAGATTTATGGTGCCCAGGGCGCTTCTCACCACAAGCGGCTCGAACAGCTCCGTGAGGAGCTGAGTAGGACAATGAAGCCACTGAAACGCACCAAGACAGTGTGGTTCAGCATCATTCCCTGTCCACCTTGTGGCAACCAGGCCATATGAGTCAGAGCCCAAGCTGCGCTAGGGCTATGGTCCTATCTAACTGGGTACTGGTGTGCTAAATGATTCCTTTTGGCTTTTGGAAGCAGATTCCTTCTGGTATAGGTAAATCCTGAAGAGGACACAGAACCTGTGGTCTCAGTGTGTTGGGGGTGGGAGGGATGGGTCAGGCAGCAAAGGCAACCTCAGAGAGAGAAATGTTGACCTGGGAATTGATGGGAACTTTGGGACGTGTATTCAGAAATAAGGGGAGAAGTTTCTAGAATCTGGATGAAGAGACACTTGAGGGTGTTTGGACCCGGGTAAAGAAATGGCCAGTGTGTTCTTCCTCACTTCATGCTATAGGGTGAGTAGAATACACCATGATTGTTACTGCAGCTTTGCAGGTTGAAGGAGCCACCAGCAGTTACCACCTTCATCTCCAGCTCTGAATGCTAGAGAATTTGCCCACCGTCGGTCCCATCCACCCAAGAAGGCCACAGTTCTGTCCAGAAGGCAGTACAGATTTTGGACGACTTCACCAACAGCAATGAAAAGAGCTGCCAGATGGTGCTGCCAGGTGCTAAAGACCTCTACAAACAAAATGGGAAGGGACGGGCTTAAACTTTACGTAGGCGACATCCATACACCATGCTTGAAAATCGGTAAAGCAAGACCTTTAATCCCAGCACTCGAGAGGCAGATGCAGGAAGAGCTCTGAGTTTGAGGCTAGCCTGGTCTACAGAGTGAGTTCCAGGACAGTCAGGGCTACACAGGGAAACCCTGTCTTGAAAAACCAACTGAACAAAAAAATCAGACCGTACTCATCATCTGACCTCTGTTGGGTCTTCAGCTGTTACAGGCCTCTTGATTTAAGTGACTGGTCCTATTGCGCTGGGGGTGGGTGGCTATCAGTAATACTACTGGGGAATTAAATGTAGGACTTTGTGCTTGCTAGGCAAATGCTCTACCACTATTAACCTTTAAAGCATTACACTGCTCTGTGTGTATGTTGGATTTAGGGGAATTTTCATTGTTTAAATAAATGTGTGACAAAGAAGTATTTGTTTTGGTTTTTTGTTTTGTTTTGTTTTGTTTTGTTTTGTTTTGTTTTTGAGACAGAGTCTCTCTACATAGCCCAGGCTGTTCTGGAACTCAATATATAGACCAGGCTGGCTTCAAACTCCCAGAGATCTACCTGCCTCTGCCTCCCAAGAACTAGGATTAAAAGCTGCACCACCAGCAGCAAGAAGTCTTAGTATGTGTAGACCATACTGGACTTGAACTCATGGTACTACTCCTGCCTTAGCCCCCACCGTGATCACCACAGTGTTTGGATTATGAAAGTGACCCGCCACACCTGACTTGGAATGTTGTGGTTTCAGTAATTCTCTCCCATTGTCAACTTCTCTCTTGGCTATCCATGGCCGTCCTTTGAGTTCATACACACATGTACAATTGAAGATCTACTCTCCAGAGTAGTTTGTTTTAGAAAAACAAAGGATCACAGACTGAGATGTGCATACTTGGCTAACATGGGTGTATGCAAGGAGCTAAAGGGATGTATTGAAAGGGAAGAGAATGCAAGTTACCCACTGTGGGGGACAGCTCACTGGTTGCATGGACTTGTGGCAGTGTTGGTGCTAATTCTTTGGTGATGGTGTCTGTGGTCAGGCATGCAACCCCACTGAAGGGGGCTTATTTGGGACAGGGTGGCTATGAGGAATTCTCACAGGTACAGGGCTCTATCTTTATATCCTGGTTCCATGTTGGTAGGGCTTGATGTAAATGAATCCATGTGAATTCAGGTAATTTACACTAGGGCATACACAAACCCTTCCTACATGTGAAGTAGACTCCCAGCTAGCTAGAGCCTCTAGACCTCTGCAAATCATGCCTCCGGTCCTACCAGGTTACAACCTTTCTTGGCCTAAACTAGTTATGGCTGGTAAAATTAACTAGATTCCCTTTGAATCAAATACTAAGGTCACACAAGCATGTACACTTTATTAAGATTTCTATCACATTAAAATATTGTATTTGGCCTGGAGAGATGGCTCAGAGGTTAAGAGCCCTGGCTGCTCTTCCAGAGGTCCTGAGTTCAATTCCCAGCAACCACATGGTGGCTCACAAACACCTGTAATGAGATCTGGCACCCTCTTCTGGCCTGCAGGCATACATGCAGGCAGAACACTACATGTGAATAAATAATCCTTAAAAAAAATAAAAAAATACTGTATTCTTTTGGGACTTGATCATATCAAGGAAAAAAAAATCTTTCTACATAATGTGTTCTTCCACTCCCTATCAGGAAAAACAAGCCACTGCTTTATTACTACTGACAAAATCTCAAGTAGAACTCATGTAGCCAAAGATGACCTTGAACTTCTGACATTGTTTATCTTCTACCTCCCAAGTGCTGGGATTACCGGCAGGTGCCACCACACCGAGATTATGCAGTGCAGAGGACTGAGCCTAGGCACTCATGCATCAAATGAGCTGCACCTCCAGCCCCAGAGCAAGTTGGGTTTTTTTTTTAAGATTTATTTATTTCATTTTACTTGTATAAATGGTTTGCCTGCACGTGCACCTTGTTTATGCAGTGCCCACAGTGGACAGAGGAGGGCATCAGATCCCCTGGAACTAAAGTTATAAACAGTTATGAGCTGCCATGTGGATTCTGGGAACTGAACCTTGGTCCCCAGCAAGAGCAGCAAGTGCTCCTATCCATCTCTCCAGCCCCCTGGAGCTAGTTTTGAGATGACACAGGATCCAAGGATGACTAATAACAAGGTGCCTGTGGTCAA